>SNVD02010669.1:0-48437 GCA_013180625.2 Boswellia sacra | reverse complement strand
AAAACTGGTATTACCATTCAACTTGATGATCATTTTAATGCATATCCCAAAAGAGTTGTGGAAGATGTGCTTGTGCAGGTGAATCAATTGGTTTTCCCAGCAAACTTCAATGTCCTTGAAATAGAGGATGAGACATCTCCTAATCCAACTCCGATTCTTTTAGGGAGACCATTCTCGAAAACTGTTAGAACCAAGATTGATGTTCATGATGGCACTCTCATCATAGAGTTTGATGGCAAGATGATATGTTTCAATATTTTTGAGGCAATGAGGTACTCTAGTGACTTACATTCTGTTTTTGCAGTTGACGTTGTTGATTCTTTGCCACAACAATATTTTGAGTTAACTCGCAAGAATGGATTGGATGTAGCTATTAGTGAGCATATAGGGACAGAAAATTCCAATGAGTCAGAAATTTTGATACAAGTGTCCAAAGAAATGGAGAAAGTTGTGGCAAGCTTAGATGAGACCATAGCAATAACCACACATAGGTATGATGTTTTGTACATTCAATTTTCTTTATCTAATGAGAAAATTCTTTCTTTTGTGATGACAGCCCCTGCCTTGGAGCTTAAGCTTCTTCCAGATCATTTGAGGCATGGATTATTGAGTGAGAATGATCATTTGCCAATTATAATAGAAATGGGCCTTGCACGAATACAAGAAGAGAAACTCGTCCGAATACTTACAGACCACAAAACAGCTATTGGGTGGACGATTGCTAACATCCAAGGCCCAGCCATATGCATGCACCAATTCTTGTGGGAAAAAGGATCCAAGCCCACTAGAGAAGCACAGCGGAGATTGGACCCTGCCATGATGGAACCAACGTCGGGCTGAGGACGTTAAACCAAGCGCTTATTGGGAGGCAACCCAATGTTTTTGAAAAATAAATAAAAGAAAAGAAAAGAAAAATAAAATATGGTAATAATGATCGATTTTTGTGTCTCGAGGAGATTCCTTTCGTAGGCCATCAAATTGATCAGGTTTTATCTCTCTTTGCCATCTGTCTCATTTATTTTTATATTTTTTAATTGTTTTTGACTTTTGTTTGCTATTGTGTTGTTATCTCTTTTATGTGTCTTTAGTTTCGTTTTTGCTCTTTTCTTGTCCTTTCTTTTGTTTAATTTGATTACTCTGTGCTTTGAGCTCATTTGTGCAGCAGCTTGTGGAAACATCCAAACGGAAGTTGAAGTCATTCGCCAAAGGTTTGAAACTTGCATATCTTGAAGAAAAACAAACCCGATCGCATTATCGGTAATATCTCTTCTTTTCTCCTCTTCAATGGATGCCGATATCTTTCTGTCGAACCTTCGTAACTATTTCCCTTCACTTCCTCAAAATGCTGTGTTTAAAATTTATAAAGTACGGATGACTAGACTTTGGGCATTGATGCTCATAAATGTGCCTGCTGATATCCGATGGCTTATCGAAGCCAAGGTGAGATTGTCCGGTGAGCCGGACATTAATCTCGCAAAATACATGCCTGGTCTAGGAAAGAGCTAATACGCCAAGAGGCGAAGAGCGAAAAGGTTACAAGTATGTTATAAATGTGCTAGATGGATTTGTAACCAGACTTGTCGTCATTAGGTTTTGTGTCTAGGAATAGAGAAGATAAACTTTCATTTATTAAGAATGGTTTGAGTAATGAGTCGCTGGATAATGTTTGTTAACTCTCGAGTCACATTCTTGTGGACTTGTTCAGCGTGAATTGCTTAATCTATGGACACAATTTCGTGATGAATTGCAGTGTTATAGTCTAGGGAATCTGACTAAAAACACCCTGTTTGCCAGTTTATAAGAAAACTGGATGGGAAGCAAATCCCCGACTCATAGAAGGCGTTTCAACCGTTACTGGACATAAAACCAGAGGAAGATGTGAGCCACAATCACAGCTACTTGTATATTTGAATGTGTGTTGTTGTTGGCGAATTTTATTTCTTTCTTGTTTCGTTTGATCTGATTATCAATGTTGTTTTTGTGTTGTTGTTGTTTGCTGATTTTGTTTGTTTTAATTTCAAGTTTTCTTTTTGACAAACCATATGACTACCCTATGGCATAAGTACACGTGGGAGACAAGTGTGGAGGTTTGTCAACCTCCACCGAAAGTGTATCTCTATTTTTTATGCTTCGCGTGGAAGACAAGTGTGGGGGTTTTGTCAACCCCCGCCGAAAGTGTATCTCCATTTTCCATGCTTCACGTGGGAGACAAGTGTGTAGGTTTTGTCAAACCTCGCCGAAAGCATATCTCATTTTTTCAAATCTTGGGGCGATAAATCTGCATCGAGCAACCCCCACCGAAATTATGTTCCCATGTGTCAAATTTGAGAGTTTTACGTGTGTATATATCCATTCCCCATATTTTCAAATGTCATTATTATAAACTATCTTACACTTGAAAAGCATATTACCTAACGTGCATCATTGTCTTACACAAGGTTAGAGCACTTGTAGAAATGGAGAAAACACCAATTCGGCGACTCCAAAATATATGCGTATTTTGTGGATCGCAATTGGTAAAGATGGAGAGTTTACAACAGCAGCTCTTGATCTTGGTAGGACATTAGCTGCGAGGGGTATTAATTTGATTATGGAGGGGGTAGTCTTGGGTTAATGGGGTGTGTGTCAACAGCTGCATCCCTAGGAGGGAGCAAAGTTCTCGGCATTATCCCTAAACCATTAGCTGTACGAGATATCATAGGCAACACAATCGGGGAAGAGTTACAGGTCTCTAGTATGCATGCGCGTATTGCACATATGGTTGTTAAGTCCGATGCATTTATAGCTTTGCCGGGTGGTTATGGTACATTAGAGGAGATATTTCAAATCACCTCTTGGCACAGCTAAACATCCATAAAAAACCCATTGGTTTATTAAATGTCAATAATTTTTTTGATGGTTTGTTGTCTTTTCTTGATCAAGCTGTAGAAAAAAATTTTATCTCACCATCAGCGAGGCAAATCCTGGTTTCAGCTTCAACTGCCGGAGAGTTAATTGACAAACTACAAGAATTCGTCTATTCACCTGATCCAACAATGGCTCGGATAAATTGGTTTGGAGAAGGCAACAAAAGGCGTCAACTGGATTTAACCCTCCATCTGTAAGCTCTATTTGCTGGTTTGCTTCGTTTTTGTTTGCTTTCTTTTTAGTGTGTTTATTTGAGATTTTTAATGTCGTTTCTTTTGAGCTTTTTCAGGTTATTTCTTTCGTCCCAGGTAATATTTTCTAATCTCGGTTTTTAGAGTGGTGGCTTAAAAAGTTCAAGTTCTCTTGAAACGCATTCTGGATCTCTTCAATCATAATGGCTGAATAAGGAGGCTAACTTCTAAACTTTTTAGACCCATTCTAACTAACTTGTTTTTGTTTGCTGACTTGTTGAACTTGTTATTTTATGAGTGAGTTTAGTTTTGCGTAATTTAGAGTTGTTATGTGTTTTTATCTTTATCAGTTTTGATTTAAAAAAAAAACAATTGTGGAAAAACCTGAGAATGGCAGAATATGGGGTTTCTTTAAACCTTGAAACGCATTCTCTCTAAATAAATCTGTAGTTTGTTTATTTCATATTGTTTGAAGTGTCTTGTTTTGTTCTTTCATAATAAAGGTGTATAGGCTGGAAACCTTAAGTCTGCGGGCTACTGGTCCTAAGGATTGTTGAAATATACAATCTTGACTCAGGTGTAACAACGCCACGTACTCTTTTCTTGCATTTTGTGGGTCAATGATAAGATAATGATTGAATTAAGAATAACTCTTGGAAAATGATAAATGATGCATGGATCTGTGTGCTTGAAATGTTTATTGGTTTCGCTTTGCTTTTGATTCCTTGCGCAACATTGAGCACTGAGCTATTATCACTGAGTTATTTGTTCACTTAGAGAAAGTTTATGTAAATTAAAAGTTTCTTCAGATTTCAATGAATTCTAGAACTTGTTTGATGGTCACTCGAGGCGAAATCCTAGGCTGTGCAACATTAGGGAAATGATTTAGGACATCTTTGGACCGTTTGAGCCTTATTAGCCAACCTTGACTGAAATTGATCCCTAGTTACCCCTTTGAGCCTTTGTAAGCTTTTTCTTTGTTAACTCACTAAAAGATTTCCTAACCTAAAATGAATTTGTTCCAAACAGTTTATCCCTTACCTATGAGCATGTAGATCATTCACAATTAAATTCTGAGCTATGTTTTGGTTTTGGGAAGTTAGAGGAGGATGGGATGTGTCATGAGCAATGCAAGTGAGTTCTATTGTGTTTGTAAAAAAAAAAAAAAAGAAACAAAAGCCAATCTGTACTTATCGTCCACGTACTTACACATTGAGGACAATGTGTTGTTTAAGTGTGGGGGAGGGCAAGTGTAATAAAAAAAAAGAAAAAAAAGAAAAAAAAGAACAAAAGAAGAAGAATAAGAGATCTATACCTTAAGTCTTCTTAAAAAGAATGAAACAACAAAGTGTGGGGGTGTAGTTTTCTTTTGTTTTCTACGAAAAAAAAAGATTGAGTGTTCTAAATAAGTTTGGGGGAGTAACCTGGTGAATTGAAATGAAGTTGTGTTATAGGGTTGAGCTCTACATAGTCTTGAATGATTTATGTGTTTGTGGGTGATTTGAGCCAAATTATTATCCTTTATCATACCTTCACCCAAGCCAAACGTTACAAGCTTAATAAAGTCCTACTTGATCCTTGGTGTTGTGCATGTCTACATTAGTGGAGAGTGACTTGAAAAGCAGGCCTATGGAGTTCATTTATACACACATCTTCAATATTAAATATGATTCATTTTTATGCATAAACTCATCCGGGATACAAGTGATTAGGTGAGAATGGCTCTACACACACACACTTGAGGAATTGAAGTGAAGCGAAACTAATCTTTGAGATAAAATTCTTGATCAAGTGCATTATTTTGAAGTTTTCCTTGGGTTATAATTAAGTACAATCTTTGAGGCCTATTTGCAAGATGAAGCATTTGTGTGTTTTAATTTTTTTTGATTCTGTTTCGGTTTAGTTTTATTTCATATTGTCGTAGTTGCTCGAGGACTAGCAAAGTCTAAGTGTGGGGGAATTTGATAGGTGTCTATTTATGTATTACTTTTATATCAATTCGTCCATGTTTCTTTGCTATATTCCTTGGTATTTTTATGTTTTTGTGTGGTTTTGATGTTTGTAGGAGTTTTGGAGCAACTTGCACAAAAATGGAGTAAAACCCTTCATTTTCACCTCTGCTAGTCAACCATCTTCTCGGATTTAATTGTATTGATATACAATGAACCCGATGACATATTATATACCGTTGGAAAGCTCTCGAAGTCTATTTTCTGGAGAAATTTACGGTTTATAAATCCATTCAGTGTACCAAAAGTTGTAATCAAAACAGTGTGAGAAGTATAGAAATGTAATTCCACAAATCACTGTAGCATGTATAATACGGGACACTGTAGCAGGTTACTGTAGCAGAGTATTTAAACACATTTTAGGGTTTTATTTTCATAACTTGAAGAGGGGAAAACGTGGGAGGAGGCTGCATTTCTGGATTTCTCTCATCCCTTGGAGTTCTTGAAGGAGAAAGAAGATTTTGAAAGAGGAGGAACTACAATTCCAAGAAGATTCATCTACAAAGAAGATTTTCAAAGAATTTGCTAGTTCTTTCTTTCCTTTTCAATTCTGGAATTTCTCTGTATTGTATTTGTTATTCTGATTGAATATGTGTAACTAAATCTGAATTGGTTGAGGGTGATTTCAAAGCCCTTGATATGGATTTTGTGAGTTGATTGTGTAAGAAATTGTTATCCAATTCTCTAATTGAAGTTGCTTGTATTTTCCCATATCTAATGCTTATGATTGCTTACTGATTGTATTTGGAATGGCCAACTGAATATAATCTGTTGTTGTCTATTGCTAGATTAGAAATCTTGATCCGTAATTGTCATGAATTTCCAATCATTAGTAGCAAAATTGTGATCAGAGATTGCAATTGGAAAATACAACCTAGGTTAAATAATCCGAACTTGTGTGATTATTGCTTAGATCAACCTATCTTTCTCATCGTAATGCTTCTATTGAATTAAACTTAGAGAGCTTGTTCTAGGTTGTTTAATGGATAGAGATTAAATAAAGAGCTTGTTTTATTTAACAACAAAGTAAGGAAAAGATTGGGATAACAGAGCTTGTTGTTATCTACGGTTGATAACTTCAATGCTGTAATTGGATTACAATTCTATGTTAATTCACAAATTCATATCTTGTGGCAGAGAAAGAACCCTCAACCAAGTGTCTCTCATTGAATTTTCAATTCATTTAATATTGTGTTGTGTTATTCTTTATTTGCCTTCGTATTCAGTTTAATTAATCATTCAACAAAACCCCCCATATTTAGTTTATTGTTGCTGAAAAATAACAAATTTAATTAGAATCAATCCTCGTGGGAACGATATCTCACTCATCACTTTATTACTTGTGCGACTAGTATACTTGCTAGTTTCGAACGCATCAGTCTTCTGTATGTTGTTGTTCAGTTGGTTGCATGCTTGACCTTGGAAAATCTGTATCATAGGCCTAGGTTTTATGTCTTTGTGTTTCAGGAAGTGGGTTTCAATGTCTGGCATCATAATTTCAGCCGGCCATGACACATTATCTCTTGGGTTCTATGTAATGGCTTCACTTATCCTTTCAATAACCATTAATCAGTGTAAAATACGGACATTGTTTCAGTGTTAAATGGGTGGCTAGCTTTGGTAAGAAGTTATAATCTGTCGATGTTGAGTTATTCATCAAGTAATGTTTGAAATTAAGCAGGTAACAGCATCGTGATGGTATAGTAGACCCATTTGAGGATATAATGGAAATCTTAAATTTCTTATTATTGTCTTATTAATTTTTATGTTTTTCTAGAGTTCTCGTATTAATTATCGGCTTATGCTTATATATTGTTTTTCATTTGCGATTGTATTATGGGTTTTATGCATAAATTTGCAGCTGCATTTTTTGCACTTGCATGTGCTTCATTTTGAAGCTATATCTAATAAATTTAGGACACTCTCTTTTATCGTAGTCGGTTAATAATATATTTATTTCCCTATCTTCCATATATGTTAACCTAAATAACAATAACGAATTGATGGGGATTAGAACACTTCTGTTGCTTTATGGTGCATCACAGCAAATGATGTTGAAGAACATTTCGTGTTTGAAGTCGAAAATTGATTTTGTATATATGTGAAAGCTGTTCTCGATGATTATATGCCATCTTCCCTAGAGTTTATTACATGGAAATTAAGAGTTTTAGATTGTACAACTGCATTTGAATAGTTTTTTTTTGTTATTCCAGATTCTTGAGCTGATATAGTTATAGAGTACAGATCATGGTCAGAAAATTGATTTTAATAATCCCATGGTTCATCATCCTAGTTTTATTGGCTTAATTACAGAAAAGGCTTGTGGCTATGACTGTTGGGATCATAATTATATGTGTTAATTCATTAATGTTTATGATCTTCTAATATATATGTTTACATTTTCTGTGTTATGAGCCCAAAAATGCAGTTATGGCAAAACAAGTTTACTAGTGAATGGTACAAAAGTAATTAGTTTAATTCAATTAAATTACTTTGAGTCTATTCCCATAAGGTAAAACATTTTCATTTTGGATGTATAGGGAACATTGTTATGTTCTCTCTTTCTGTTTTTCCTTAGGCAAATCCACATGTATGTGGAGCATTGTTAAAAACAAAAATGAACCATTTTAACAAATCTTTCTAGTTTGCAATCATAACAAGCATATTTCTTTTATATTCTAGTGGCATAACATCTTCTTAGTTGGTTGACTTATTTGTTAATGTTCCCTTATTTTGAGCAGAACCAAGCAGTTGTTACAAAGGATGGAGTCATCTGCTTATTTGTTACTGACCATGCTTTCGTGTATCATCATAGGCAAAGTTCATGCATTAAACTCAAATATATGTATGTGTATATATGTGCCATAAGTGTTTGATAACAAAGAATAAATCATTTTGGGGTTGTCTATATAGGAGAATCATATAATGACAAAACACGAATACTATGAAACTATTTTTCAAGTATTTCTCAAGTTTAACCATTATATTATGCTGATGAATATCCATTGGCATAAATCCCCTCATTTGTTTTGTGTAATTGGTACAGTCCAATGGATCAATGGGGGTATGACATTCTGGTTTATTTTTATTTTTCTATAGGTTTAATAGGGTGTTTTTTTTTTTAATCTTTTGTGCTATATTGTTGACAATTTAGATTGGATGCATACATGGATATCTTTACTTGTTGGTGATCAACCCTTTCACCCTTTCCCTGTGGGCAACTACATATTGTTACTTTTGGTCATTGCAACTCCATTTTCTATACTGATCTACTTGAATTGTATATGTCATGTGACATACTTGTGCAATAACATTAATGTTGTTGGTTAATCATTTGACATTGTAATGGGATATATAATTGTCATTTGTGCGCAATGACATCAACATTGCTGCAATAGTAGAAGTTATCAATTAACTCAGCTATTGTGTGATTTGCATATGTGTAGATGTCATTTACTACAAGCATGTATTAACGTCGACATTGTTGCAATTGCAAGAGCTATCAATTAACTCAACTATTGTATGATTTGTAGATGTGTAGATATCGTTTATCATGGGCACATATTAAAACGTTAGTAGAGGTGCGAAGAGGGCCAAAGTCAATGTGAAATTCCACTGAACCTCCCAAAGCACCTCATGCAGTAAGTTACACATCTTTACCTCTTCCTCTTTTGTAGTTTAATATACAGGTAATAAAGTTTAGAACTATCAAAACAATCATTTTTGCACAGCCTCGCTAACATTACCCCTTTTGCTTCATTTACGACATGAGAAATGGCTTCAATATGTGCGTAAAGGTACCTACCATAATAGAATGTAAAATAGTTAATATGATAAACAAGTTCTGACCTTGTTATGTTTTCGTCAAATAGCTTTCGCTTAGACCACACCTTTCAAGAGGCAAGCTGCATGCTGAAGATACAATGCCTGATGTCATAATGTCTCTGGTGTAGGATGAAGTATGCAATCAATTTCAGAGTGACACTGATAAACCTGAGCGTTCATTGGCTAGACAAAAATTTAATACAGTTTGTAATACTGGATCATTTTGTCCACTATGTGTCAACTCTCATGAATGCCCAGAAAGAGGCTATCCAATGTGTGGGCTTTGGGATGATTATTCATACAAATTAGAGGAGATTGAGGTGGTCATTATGTCGGAAGCTTGTATAGGAGTAGAATATTGCCAGATCTATGTTGTCGGTTAATGGTGTTGAATTATTTGCTGAAGACAACTTTATGGAAACGATGGTCATTCTGACGGAGGTTCTACAGTTCACTTGCGAGGCCCTTAATGCAACGTTATAGAACTTCAGAACAGGTTCCATTGCATGTCAAGTGGCATACATCTTGCCTGTATTGCTGACATCATGCACAACTCAATGGCTGCTGATGACGATTTCCTTAGGACCTTTTTCCTTTTTGCAATGGGTACTCTGTTGAGTCCAACCTCAATAACACATGTGCAAGCTTCGTATTTGCATGTCTTAAAAGACGTTAGCAACATCGAGGAACTGAATTGGTCCCATTTCTATTTTCTTTCCCTTCGTCAAAGTGTAGCAAAGTACAAAAGCTTGAAGTCTACAAATATATCAGGTTGCCTTTTTTTCTGTAGGTATTCATTGCAATAGTTAGTTTAATTATCAAATTCCAAGTGCATATATAAGTTTGGACTTTGGGGCCTATAATAATAATACGTTCTATTTTCTGATTTGTGAAGCTATACACCATGCTTCCACGCATCTTGCTCTAGTAGACAGATCAATCCCTCTAATCTTAGGTTGGGACAATGCGAAGATACGAAGATGTCTATAATGATTGCATAAGGAACACTGTCAGCAAACCCTTGCGGTATACCATATAATTCCTCTGCTCTCATATAATTTGTTGTTCTTTTTTTGGTTACCACAGGTCATTTAAACATCATAGCTTTCATTTAAGTCTCAAGATGGAGAAGTTCGATTATGTCTCAAGCATTAGATCCATTTTTGTGAAATTAATTCCTTTCAATTAATGACATTCACAAACATAGGCTAAATGCTTTTTTGGCCTATAGTGTAATTGAACATGTAGTAATAGGTTTTGAATGGTAATCACATCAAAAGTTTGCTTTTACTTGTTTAAATGCACTAAATCTTACCGGCAGTTGTTCCATGTCCATTCTTGTTTCAATCATTGCACACATTGGCCACAATGTTATATATAAATGTCTTAGTTTGCTACGTTTTGATATCTTTCTTCCAAATAACACGGTGTTTTATACTTTATCTTGCTTGCTTCTTTATCTAAAAGCTCTTTTGTGACATCATAATGTATTGAACACAACATATTGTATATTCCACTATTTCACTTGGACTAAATTATGATTACATATTTTGTCCTTACTCCATCACAGATTCTTTCTTTGTATATTATTATAATTGAACGTGTGTGTGCATACTGCTTAATGGTTCTTTGATGCACTCCCTCCCATTGATGAAACTACTAATAACCATATTTCTTTCTTCATCTCACAAGATCAAAAGCGTAATGTAGCAATAGGCACTTCCACTGTCTCAAATATTGAACATTGATTGCGCAGCATTGAGGAGACAGTGAATTCCACTTATTTTCCTTGCAAGCAATATCTCAAAAGTTGACACATGTCATCCTATAGAAATTGGAATATCTTATTAGTGTCCTCAATGGTGCCAACAATTGATTGTTCTTGTTTACCATGTCTCCAATACAACTTCCCCGTAACCCTAAGTTCTAAACGTAAAGTTCACCAATTTTATCTTGTGCAAAGTGGTCTCCAGATGATTTTCTTTTGTACATAGTTTAATGTGTCTTTAATTTCTTGTAACTTGATAAAGTTGTCCCCTAAACAAATTATATACAATATGTCTTTATTTTCTTGTAATTTGATAAAGTTTTCCCTGAACAAATTATATAGGCTCCATGCATAAGTTAGTGAACTTTTTTAAGCGTTACCACCATTATCATATTATGACTGTATTTAGTTGGTGTTGGCTGCTTCTTTCAGTGTGCACATTGTTCACTATCCTTCCAACTCCTTCCTTGCAACAGTATTCTTCTTTGTAGAACCCAATATTCCTACCATTCATCAGTCCCGTAAATTGTTGCTCCACATAACCGAATTTATTTCCTATTTCAATACCTCAAATAGGCTTGACAATTGAACCCAAATGGTTAGGTCCACTGTACATCTGCATAATCATTTTTGGCATGGATATAAAATGTGTCATGTGAACTCCACTAACCTAATCTTCCTACTGACCTATACATCATGGATTATCCGATGTTTCTACAATATCAAGCTCCCATTCACAAAAGTAACCATATGATTATGTTCATACTAACCTTAGAACATGTAACCTTCACATCGACATCCAAGTTGCTCATCCATAGTGTTACAACCAAGCATTATTTCTATGACCTTGTTCTACAGTTAGTGTGGACAAGCTCACCTAGTTGATCCTTATCATCCTAAAAACTAGTTCAATCACGTATACATGCACCTTCCTACCTTAACAACAGATGGTCCAATTAATTAACTTATACTCCAAAATGTTGAAACACTGTTTTTTACACTTATCTAATTCAAACATAGGACATTACAAATTGTCATTGGCAAAATACAACAAAGTTGCAGTACATTCTTGTTAATGCCTCAGAATCTGTACTCCACCAGAAGACGACCCCTCTACAATCCACCAGTAAGTTATTTACTTCATGCTATGGCCACTATCAATTCCATCATATTGCTAAGCATATAGTCCAGCACGAAAGCATCCCCTTTGCAGTGAATAATCAAACCTATAGAAAATTTACAATGACAATTCGTTTAAAACCTTCGCATGTACAAATCACATTACAGTCACATAACACAATACATTTCACAAACATTTTTCATATTATCTGTTGGGGCCTGTATGTCATCACATCATAGTTTCACATACCCGCTACTATTACATATGGAAATTACCATGGAAAATGAGAACTACATTTAAATTTTCTTACTGCATTAAACCAACCTACACCTATTACTAGTACCCCCTGTTTCTCCGGCTAGATTCCAACTTCCACTCTTGATTTTCCATACATTTAGTTAGAGTAGTAGGGTGTGACAAATTTCTCTTGTCCCTACACTTCACACACGCACACACACCGTCAAGCACAACTGTAAAGTAAAAACATTTATACCGTCCAAAACAGTTAGACTCATTAACATTCCAACAAATAACTTTGTACTTGAAATTATATTACAATGTTTTATGCTCGTAAATAGACTACCTTACCTAAATAGTATCACCACAGCACCACATCCCATTAAGTCCATTTGAAATAATTGCATCATCCAAATTGTTCCAACTTGCCTAAGTCGATAGAGCAAACATCTTGTAATGGGGCCTCCAGTCTCTAAACACTAAAAAAAAAGTACTTCGAAAGATCTAACTGCTATATTAATATGAAAGCATGAGTAAGTATTTGCAAATTATTCTGATGTGATAAAGGATTACTAATAGAACAATGCAAGCCTATATCAATTACTATGTTGCTTCTTAAACATTAATTGCCAATTGCAATAAACATTCCGCCTATCCACACATGATAGTTTCAATTAAAAGCCACATTAAGAGTCATATTATGAAAATATTTTTTGAAAACAATACTCATATATCATGCAGCTTGCAACAACCTATGAATTCAAAGAAATGAACTTTGTGTGTGCACCAATGACAGGAAAACATCCCCTCAGGTCCACTCTATGCTTGCTAGGCTATGTCTTCCCTCTCCACCTCCCGCTCCCACAGGTGAAGGTGTGCATCACTACAGTGGTTTAACCCAAACCATCAACCTCACTTTCCATAAAAGAAGACTTTGATAACACAAAATCACCTACAACACTCTCCACCCCAACTCACCTTTGCAAAACCGTTGTCCATTACTTGCATATACAGTTGTGTCTTCCTCCACCATAACGACTTCAACATCTGCCACCCTACTTTGTTTGCCTTTCTGGCCTGACACTTGTCTAGCCTTACAAGTTGTCTTCATATGGCCCACCTTTTTACACTTTCCACAATGCCAGGGTTGTTTTTTCTTACCCACCTTCTAGGTCTCCAAACTCTCTTCCCTTCGATAACGGGTGGGTCCTTCACATTGTCTCCATCCCTACTTCTTTTTTGTCTTGGTACCCCACTTTTCTTCTGTTATGCTATTAGCACTTGTGCCCTCATGTTAAATTTGTGCACCAATTCCAACACCTCCTAGTACCCTACATCAGTCTTTGCTATAAATTGCTACAATTTCTTACTTGTTACAACTAATGTGCCAATTCTGTCCATTTTTGTTTCATCCAAAGGTTGATATATGTTCCTACTGGGCCAGCTACATCTCACCTTCACCGACTTTGTCCACTTGCCAATATCATGCATTCTGGAATGTTTTCCAATTGTTTTCCCTTCATTACACAAAATATATGGTTGCAAGCATCCCTGTCCTTTCCACTAACTTCCAAGAGCATTTGATTTTACTGTTCAACTGGTGATACACACCAGTCCACCTATTCTTTTCATCTTGGAACTTGCCTATCTCTTATAACACACTACCAACACTCACCATTTTTTCATTCACAATTAGCTAACCCTTATCGCCTATCTCCTTTTTTATTAAAAAGAACATGTCCTTAGTATGCACTTGCCTTGCTTCGTCCACATATTGTAGCAGGTAGGTCTACAATCTTGGTTCACTATATTCACTATCAAAGTTGTCTTCAACCTCAAAATGTCTCATCTTATCCACTGCCTATTCAACTTGTATAATGAACTATAGAAATGTCAACTCCGTGCTAACATAATGATTCACAAAGGCATTCAGACTCTCACATCTTTGTGTATTCGGCATCCCTTTGAAGATATTATTCCTTAAGTAAGCTTTAGCCCATATACCTCGGTCTTCATACAACTTCTGATACCAGGCATCATCTTTTAGGCCCATTTTGTCAATTAAATTTTCCCACTTTGACTCAAACTCATTAATGGCCATGTTTGTTCCCATTAATTTTGTCAGCTTTGCAGTAAATATCAAATCATGAACCTATGTCGCAGCATTTCTATCCACATGCCAGCAACATAGGTGGTGTGTAGCATTTGACATTACTATCTTTATTACCCTCCTTATTAACTTGTCACCATCAATAATGATGCTACAAGGCTGCTTGTTGTGCATTGCAGTCACAAATCTAACCACGTATAAGTCTCCATGGCTTCATTCCGTAGCAACCCAACTATAAATAGATTATTTTTCGTGTAATGGTTTATTCCAATAAACGTTACCAATAGTTTCTTATAGTGATTTGTCTTGTACGTCGCATCAAAGCCAACCACATCCACAAATACTTGGTAATCAGCCTGGGCTCCACTGTCGATCCATAACAAATCAGTTATGCTATTCTCTGTGTCTACATTATATTCAAAATACAACCCCAGATTAGCCTCCTTCCTCGCCCAAATGTAATCAAGTAAACTCTGTGCATCACCGTCAACAATCATTTTCCTCCATTCTTTGTCCATCTTATTTTGCAAATCCTTATTTTGCAAATCCTACATTCTCGTAATCATTTGCCATGGACACCATGTATTCCATTTCCTTAGAAGTCTTTACACCCACCTGCCTTAACCCTTTACCTGATGCAACATCTTTCCCCTCCACCTTTCTATTTGATTATAAAAACTACACTTGATAGGAGTAGGATATTTTGTAAGCATGTATGTCATTGAACTCCATCACCTTCCACTTCCCACATTCCTTGTCTAGCTTTGTCAAGAATGCCGCCTTGCAACCTACATGTGTCATTCTCCAGGTTCAGGTACTTTGTCTATTTGGTTCAACCATTTCTCTCTCCTAAAACCTTCTTTAACACAAACTTAGTGTCTCACAGTGCAATTGTCGACATTGTCTCTATGAATGACATCCTTTTTGACACTAAACCCCCTCTTACATGCATGCCTCATATAGTAATCTTCTGATGCCCCTAAGTTGTTGAATTTGACACACAGATTTCTCCCTCTTCATTCAAATCATTCTTCGCCTCCCCCCTCTTGTTGTTGATGTCCTCTGAATCACTCTGAGTGTCGAAGTCATTTCCTTTGTCTATCAAACCCATCCCATTTTCTTAGCAATCATCACTTTTTCCCATCGTTATGTCTACCTTCTGTTGCATGGTGAAACACCCATCAATCTACACAGCCAACCCCCTTCACCTCTTCTAGTTCAGCCTTTACATGAACGTATGCATTATTGTATCCCATTTTAAAATCCATCTTTGCCACTCCCTCAGGTCTTCATGTATTCATTCTCATAGTCATCAAGACTACTTCTTTCAAAGGATGAAACCAGGTGTAAAAGGTTACTATTTCAAATGCCTATCTATCCTCATTGAATTATTTGGCCAATCATTTGGAGTGTCCCCCTTAAGCCCCAATGACATCAACAAAATGACACTCTGCCCTATATTCACCACATGGTGTTTTGTTAAACCCCCCCTCCCCAACTAAATAATGGCTAAATCAATTCACTATCCCAAACACCCTCGCCTTCAATTCCTATGCTACTTAGTTACTGGATTGTCTGCACAACACCTTCATTCCGTGACTGATCATTTCCTTACTCTGATTCACTTGAGTGTCATAACTTCACAACGCATGCATAGCGTCGACAACATTTATTTTGGATCTTTAGCTGACCATGACCCTAAAATAAGTGATCATTACCACCCTCCTACCATATGTCACTTTTGCTCACTGTTCGCTTACTATATCCACCCCTTTCTTTTTCCAATTTCTTGTTACATATACCCCTATCTATTTTCCTACCACTCGTGGTTCACTTTATTAATAGATTCCCACACCACAATAGTGATCAACCAACCCCTTTAATTAGCTCTTCAATGTTACTATAGTCGGTCGTCACGTTGACCACCTTCTATTGCATTCAAATGATAGTCACAAAATGTTGTTATTATTTCAATCATTTTCCCCATTTTTAACCTGTACGACCCCTACTTACTAAGTGGCCTTATATTACTATTGCTTGTAATTTACAACCACTATTTTTGTTTGTTTATTTGGTTCAATTGTCTAAATTAATGGTTATCCTACAACTTTTAAACCCAACTCAAGCCTGTGAAAATTTCTAAATAGGCTTCAACCTCCTATATTGTAATAGCAACATTTGTATAACTTCATTTTGCAAGGCCTGTTGAATATATACCGCGATATTATGCATTATTGAAGTTTACCAGCCCATTTCCATCGGTCTTGGAAGCACTCACAGATGAATGGGTCACAAATTATACATTACTATAGTTGTGTACTTCAACATCTTGTTTACTGGACCATATCGTACAGTATTAAATTTTTCATGTTCGAAATTCAGTTTAGGCTAAGAAAAATGGCATTACATCCCACGTCATTGTCCCTTATGCCTTGCAACATTTACTTTGGACTAGTCTCCTTCTCTTTCTCAAACGTTCATACACCCATTTCTCCTTCTATCATAACGGCCATGATTCACATTTCCATCAACGCAATTTGGAAACTTTTCCTTTAATCTGCCTAAGACCATATCCTCATTTTTTAAGTAAAAAGTGGAAACAATGTCATTCTACGTGTTTTTTTCATTAATAGTCATAAAGTTTACCCACTCCAATAATCTTGTTTGTAGTTTAAATATTTATCGATTAGCCACAATATTCCAATCTTTTGTGCATATTATCGCTATTTATTTCTTTTGATATAATTTATACGATGATTATGGTGATAGGCCCTTGTAATTTTAAATGTACCTATGTCGCTAAGGCTTTATCAATTGATATAACATCACATGTTGTAGCTACCCTTTCTTTAAACTAATGTATCTGTTAGCCTTCTTCATTGCATTGTAATCTTTCTCTATGGCATCTTCCATATTCCAAGATTTGAAATCACAAGATATTATTTCTTGTTGCCACTTGCTTAAGTTCCGGTTATTATAAACCATTTACTGCCTCATGAAACGGTTACTATTCAATCTTTGTTTTCTTCTTATTATGTTATCTATTTAAATTACCTAGCAGTACCATGTTCCACTAATCTGTTAACGGATTCAATGTAGAATCAATATTTACCATTTACATACTAAGAAAAATTGGTCAATATAGTCATCTAAGTGCTCAATTCCATTTACAATTATTACGATCATGACATTAATCCCTCAACCACAATATAGTTATGGGTTACTAAATGATCAATTATTTCCTATGTTCAACACCTTTACACCGTAATCTATTAACCATTTTGTACTAGGCTGGATTCGTGCTCCATTACAAATATTAATGAAATTATTTAGCTTTACACACCTTATTACACTGCGACTTTCGTACATGTAGTGTTGGTGTCAAAAGCAAGAAACCAATCACGTCTCTAACCCAGTCAGTTTTACCCAATACCTTGTAGAATTATACGAAATATACAATAACCACTTACAAAGGTATCATTGTTTATGTATACCTATTTCCCCAACATACAACCCTATGCTCCAAGTATTTTTTTTTTTTTTTACTCACCTAATCATGTTCGTAGCAATCACATACGGGCAAACAAAAATCCCGAGAACCATTTCAATGTTGGCATATGATTTCCTACTATATTGCCCTTTGCTAGTTCCTCTACGATGCGGCATAGTAAATTCATGACATATTCATTCTCAGTCATTTGCTGTGTTTGATCAGGCCAATGCAATCAAGTAAAGGATATAGGTATATGGTACAAATATGTACCACTAATTCTCGTTAATTGGATCTCCATCATTTGCACTATGTTAACTCTCACCATCTTTTTCGATTGAGAAAGAAATGCATAAACAATAGTCCATATTTTGGTGACTGGAAATTTAACGCATTTCAGATACAGACTAAATAAGGCAATATACCCTACTTAGCATTCAACAAGAAAATGTGATCCAATTAACGAGAATTAGTGCAAACGATGTGCAATGAGTCATACTTCAAACATTCGCTATGTGACACATCCGAAAAAGGATTGTCTCCCAAGTATAGGAGTGTCGAAGTAATAAAACCCGGCGAGACCGGGGTCGATCCACGAGGAAGGGAATTTAAGCGTTACAAATTATAAGCTAAACAAATGTGATATGGATGATTCAAAGAGGTGACATGATAATATCAACAAGTATGTAAGATGGTAGGTGGTATTACCGACCATTCAAATATAAAACAAAAAGCAAGAGGAGGTAAAACCATCCATGGAAATAGGTGGTATAACCAACCATAGTAAATTAAAGAACAATTTCATAAGGTGGTAGAACCTACCATAGTAAATAAAATAAAAAGTTCATAAACAATAGAATAATTAAAATACAAGAGGAATTAACACAATAACAATGAAGGCTAAGGTTAGGGGATCCGCCCTTGATATTTCAAATAAGGATAATTAACCCATTTTAGTTATATGAATTATATTTGTTTCATTACCAATATTTATACCACTTCTTGTAAATGGGTTCAAGCATCCAATGTGCCAATCACCATATGTCTACAACAAATCAAGGTTCCTAACTAGATTCGTGTCGGTAAGGAAGAACCATACATCATCTAGAAAGGATCCAAGCATTTGATGTGCCAAGGATTGTCGACAATGGATCAAGACCTCCACTTTACGAGTGGTGTCAAGATTGATTAAGAAATTAAATATAAATCATATTGAATAAACATTATAAGATTAAGATTATTAAGCACATATTAAGGGTTAGAGAATCCTTATTCTCATATCAAGGGTTTCACCCTTTCACCTTAGCAAAAGAGAAATTAGAAGAACATTATAATAGAAAGAAAATAAAATGCAAGAAAAAGGAAATTCATTAATAACATAAACACACAAAACACAATACAAGATCCTAGCCAAAGCCAAAATGTTCCAGCCAAGGCCAAGATGCCCTAATGGGTCACAAGGCACCTCTATTTATAGATACATCCAGGGGCAAACTTGTCAAATTACAAGGGCATAATTGTCAAATATTAGTTGTAAATATCTTTGACAATTGGGATCATTAGGCACCGACTTTGACCATCAATTTTGACATCGAAATGTTGTGAATTTTAATCACATGTATTCATGAAAGTTGTAGATATTTCTCTCAGCTTTCTAGAACATATTGATTTGCACAATTTGGATACGTATTTTGAGAGATACGGTCCAAATACTGAGGCCTGGTCAGACTGGGCCGAGACTGTAGATGGGTTCACTTCAAGCCCAATTTTTGGTCCACTAAGAGCCCGAATTTGATGATGCTTGTGAAATGCAATCTTGTAGACAATTGAATCAGCTTTCCAAAACATTAAGAATTGCACCATTATGATCTATAAATAGAGAGTTATGCCCATTTTAACGAACCTGTAACAAAACCAAAATTAAGAGGAATTAATTCCAAAGATGCAAATGCTACAAATATGCTTAAGTTGAGGAATTTAATGATACTATTAATGCAATATGATGAATTAAACTCTTATTAAACATGCATATTTAAGTGTTCATCACTATGCATGACTCATTATACAAATAATGTTTGTACCATATACCTACATCTGTACCATATACCTATAAGATGTGTAACATGTGTAAGTGAAGACATTATTTGTGCAATGAGTCTTGCATTGGCTGGTACAATGAGTCATACTTCAAACATTCGCTATGATATAGGTATATGGTACATACATTAGTATATGCGACATACCAATCAATTAAGATATTTACCACTATGGATGACTCATCGTTATTTGTACAATGAGTCATACTTTAAATATTATTAATTAGATGGATATCTTAACGACAAGTGGAAATAGTTATGGTATAACATTTAATTATCACATTGACATTAGTTTTTTTAAAGCATGCTCTCAACATCTGCTTATCGCTTATTGCTATTACTTTGTGTTATATCAATAATGTTGAGCATTAAAAAAATTTATTGACCCAACACGTTAAAATAGAGCACGTTAATCCCTTTAGTATTTCAATGCTAATTATTGACAGACTTCACACCCTTGTGAGTAACCATTAAAATGGACATCAAAGTTAAAAATTTAACGTCCTCAACAAGTTGCATGCATCGGTCACAAAATTATATATAACTAATATACTGACATTGGATAAATTTCCCCACTGAGTGTTTACCAATTTTATAAAATAATGTATATCTTGAATAAAGCATGTTATCATTTACCAATATCAAACCCATTGATCTTAGTCTTTAATATTTTCACATCTCACATTCTCTGCGACCAGATGGAAACACCCAAGAGAAAGCACAGTGCAAACTTATCTTAAAAAAAAAGATATATATGTATTGAAATGTGTTACAAATTACATTTACAATGTCCGCACAACAAAAATACACTTTGGACCTAATATTATTCTTAGTCTCAACATTTACAAGGAAAAGACTTTGTCTTCACTATAACTTTAGTGTCATAATATTTAAAGTAAAGCCAACTCTATTTCAAGTCTTTGTATTGTGAGTGTCTCTCTTAGATATTACTTACATGCTCGTGCTACAGTTTCTGGTTACAATCCTAGCAAATGCAATGCAATTAGTAGAAGAATGAAATATATAGGGCAAACACCATGTATGTCTAATTTTGGCCCATATCAGTAAGTAATTATTTGGTTGATCTTTCATCTACAAATACTTACTCGTGTGAGATGGACGGGACCCAAACCACACATTCTCAATGGTTTGAGAAAAGTGAGAATGTGGATGTCACCGACTACCTACGACCAGTAATTGGGTTTTCTAAAAAGAAGCATGTCCATCAGATGGATCATACTTATGTTCATATTAGTTTTCATAAGCCATCTATAATATCCCTACGCCTGAAGAAATCAAACCACGGGGTTAGAACATCGAACTGTTGATAGTAACGAAAACATTACATATTTATATTCTATATTAAAGGGTTCCACTACCTATATAATCCAATTCCTCCTAGGTGCACTATCGAGTCTAATAAGCCATGCATGATTCTATTACATCAACGACG
Source organism: Boswellia sacra (assembly GCA_013180625.2). Taxonomy (NCBI): domain Eukaryota; kingdom Viridiplantae; phylum Streptophyta; class Magnoliopsida; order Sapindales; family Burseraceae; genus Boswellia; species Boswellia sacra. Next base: position 27,231 of record SNVD02010669.1, on the reverse strand, counting down.
AAAAGATTACAATTTGTAATCTGGTTTGGTGAATACGACTTACACAAACACATAAACATATGTATTTCTATTTCTTCAACATGTATGTGTGTGTGCGTGTCAATACCTTTCCATGTGATACATATCTGCTTCCAATTAATTTGCATGAACGAACGCCAGTGTACACACATATCTATCTATCCTACACACACACACACACACACACACACACACACACATATATATATATATATATATATATATATACACATTAAGCTGAGTTTATATATGCTGATTTAACAAATGTTAAGCCAAAGATTGATTAGCTCTATTCAGTTCATATTTGGATATTGGTAAATGCTACCTTTGCAATAACAATTACACTTGGTGTCTATTAACCTACAAATGTCTACATAGACCTATCATGTTTTGCGTCAGTCTTCATTAGGCTAAGCACTTCCTGACTTTGGCTTTTCAACGAAAAAGCGTTCATAATCCTAGAGTAGCCAATCATCACACGTCGTGACTGGAAGCCACCTCTTAAGTCCTTTGTCTTGACGTCAAAAATAAAACAAAAAGCGACCTTGTAATAGCCGTTTTGTTCCAACCATTTTATAGGAACTTGGAGAAAGCCTTTCCATTACTAAAATTTATTTCACTACTGTTTAGATGCCAATACATTCACTCGGGCTGAGTGGTGCAATTAATATGTCAAATCTTGTTATTCATTACCACTGCAAGTTGACATTCGGGTCCGAGAGTAAGTGTACATTCCCCTATTTGATGAATATCCTATGTAATTTTCAATTTTACCATCCTTCGCTAGTGGACTGATTAATAATGTCTAATTAGCATGGATAAACTATGAACTTGACCCACCAAATGAGGCCTTACTGAAAAAAAAAAGTTCTTACAATTTATAACTATAAACTGAAAATGGGAGACTTTAATGAAAAAGTGTAGCTGTTGGAAGCCTTCGTATCTCATTAGAAGTACTCATATTGGTTTCGTTATTATTTAAATACACACCTGTCAGTAAACACCCACCTTCCAAACACCTCCAGATCACGTCACATTTGGTTCTTTACTATCATAAAGGTATTACCAAAAAGAAGCCACGTGCGATAGGACCAATGGATATCACAAGGTTCTTGTCATGTAGGAATAGAGATTACTATGTGCCTGGCCCATGGTTTATGATAGCAAAAAGTTGTATCCAGCTATATAAAAGCATTGTTATTAGATTTTTCAAATCAAACGACTTTAGAACATTGGCTATAGTGTTTATCAAATAGATGCACCAAGCTGTCTCTAAGACTGAAGCTGAGTTGCAAATACCAACAACCCTATATTACTGGGTTTCCCTAACACACCCTACATCTCAATAAATGGCCCTATAGTGGTGGCCTTTTTTTTTTTTATCATCGTTAACCCTAACTACCCTCATTCATTTTCACACACATAGCCCTTCGTATCTCCTAACCATCACGCAAGGTGCCATAATAACATCAATCATAACCATTTGCATATCCCTCACAGGGCCTTCACTGCTCGTACACACGTCTTTTGTTTCTATTGTATAATATATTATAACAATTGAAAATCAAAAACGAGGGACCATGTATTATCCATATGGTTCACTTACTATTAAGAAATAATATTTAACTATATCACCTAAAGTAGCCCATTTCGGTGCACACTGAGAGCATTCTATCTAGAACAAAAGCTATTTGACTAGAAGTATATGGAGGAAAGGGTAAATTTTATTGCTCCATGTGGTTAAAGGTTGCCAAATGTTCATTTATAGTAATGGACACATATATACCCCAGTGTCAACATATAACGAAGTTCTTTTTGTCACCAATAATGCTCTAGGAATCGCAAATTACTTTTGTACTACAGATTTTAATCGATGATCCACTAAGATTAGTAATTACATATATAATAATAGCATCTTACTTCACATAAATATGTTAATGCATTGACTTCATAATTAATTGAAATAACTTAGGAAGACATGTGACATTTTTAAGTGAAGCACATAAATTTTTTAAACCTTCATAGATACACATAAAATCTAGCAGCGATATCACCTAACCACAGCACTGCAGGTTAATATGCAACAAGAGTCAATGTAACTTCAATAAAATGATTTACATAATAACCCACATTTTACATAGAAATTTCGTCAGTGGAAATCGCAGTAATCATAATTTCTATCTGACTTACAGTTATACCAATGACACAAAGATCACGGTCAACCTATACTTGTGTTTTTTTGATAGAAATAGTGCAAGCTCTGTGCCCTTCATGAGTTAGATTAGTCTAAAGTTTTCAAAGTGTTCACAAAGAAACTTTATATCGCTAGTCCTGGATGCTCCACTTCGGTAATGAGTGCCTCATGACTCAATTTTGGCCTTTTATAAGGTAGACAAGGCACTTCCATTTCTTGCCAACTCCCTCGATACCTAAAGGTTGTCTCCACAAATTTTCTAGAAGTTGAAGGGTAGCGTTAGTGTGAAAAATCTTCTATATCATGATACATGTTATGAGTGTGACATAATATCATAGTAAAAACAGTTGAAATAAATACGACCATAGTAAGATGCTATTATATATGTTCGCATGGGGAAAAAACGAACCATTTGGAATGGTTCCACATTAAATTCTTAGAGGGAAGTATGAGGGAGATATGGGCTTCATGGATATAAGTAATGGCCAAGGTGAAATGCCAATACCACTATTCTGACAACATACAGCCGTTTGATAAATATGTTAACATTATTAATGCATGATTGATAAAAGGACAAAACAAAAAGTACAAAATCAAAACTTTTAACATGGCAGGATGCATAACGTTGATTAAGCAATAGTGGTTGAAAAACTTACCTGGTGGAATCGTGGTGGCATTATGGACATATGTAGAGAGCATTGATGTCCAAATAGAAAGGAAAGCATGAGAACGAGTGAGGCACTATAACAATGATGAAAACAACTCTATGCAAAACTGCCACGGGCCAATATTGCCCACAGATTTGTAGCAAATCAAATTTAAATTGACGTATTCAAATAAGTCATATTAGGTTCTTTACATATCACATACGACGTAGTCCCTGATTTTAGAAATTCAATGCAAGAAAATTTTCACATTTGGGCCCCTTATTTAACAATTATGTAGTTGGAATATGTAAACATTAGGATAAGCTTTGTTCTATTTCAGTACTTTAGGATAAGCCCGTCAATTCTAAAGTATTATTAGTTTAAATATATCAAATGACTTTGTTCTATTTCAACTATATTCATTCAATGTTCATTTCATCTTGATGACAAGCTTTCAACAAAATCACTCGTTCATGAAATTAATTATAAGTTTATACTATTAGGTGATAAAGGTTGCTTACCGAAGGCTTCTGGATAGTTGTTACCATTCTACTCATTTTACTTTTGAGGACACAACAACATAGTAATTATTTTCTTGATCACAAAACGTTATTGAATTGTGTTACATGATGAGTATGCCATTAACAATTAACTTAGACAAACACATAAACATCCATTTTATCAATTAGTAATTACATTTTAATCTTTTCATAATGCTTGGAAATTATATGTAACTTTAACTTTTATAAAAATATCCAGTGATTTTGAGGTTTGGTGCATCTATGTATATAAGAGGAGAAATAGTTATTCCTTTTTCATGCAAGAACACTTGCTTTATGCAATTTATAAGTTGTCTTTTCCAGGTAATGTTAAGCAAAATTGAGTTTAAATATGTATATTGATGTAATCTTTTGTGACAACTTCTATCATTATACCATTTTTTATTTTAATTTCAAGTGCAAATTTAAATTACATGTGGGGGTATGAGATGTAAATAACTTTTGATTTAAATCTAATTGTATTTAGATTTAGATTGAGAAATAATAATTTTAATATTATTATACAAACAAAACTATTAAGATCGCAATTGAAATTATACCATTTAAAATTATTACATCAAATTTACCTTCACTCTGAAAGTTTTGCATGTGTGTAATTTTCTACTATAAACGATGGGCCATGATTGGTATTAAAAACTACCTAAGACAAATTCTTTTTGCTATATAATCCTTTGTCCTGGCTTACCTAACGGCATAAAATTTAGGCTAATGAAAAGTTATTAGCATATCAATATTTGTTGTCATATCTTTTGCATGATATGATTTTTTATGCCATTAAAACCACATTTTGTTGTAGAGTCAGCATCATGTCCTACTATTAATAAGCCAATGTGATGACATCAACATAAAATGGCCTATTCTATGCAACATGACCATCGCAATTCATCTGTGATAATGAATAATTGAGGAGGTACAAGATAAAGATTTGAATATGCACATTAATCAAATAACAATTAATCGAGCCCACACATGTAGAATCCAAAATGAAAGTTGTGGATTCCATAAGTTTATTACAAACATTCCTATGCCATGAAAACTGGCCGAAAAAATGTTAGGCGAGTACGGTGGTCAGGAGGATTTTTTTAAGGTTGTCTTTTGCATAGGAGAGGTCATCGAATGTAGTGTTGTGCGATGACCATGGTGGAAGAGGAGCAACTGAGTGTAATTGCTTGCCAACTCCATCCATACCCTATGTAACGTTAGACCATTAACATGGAGTTTGTATAACAAATGGAAAAGTGCACATAATACTAAGCATTGATCAGGTTGGAAGCAAGATTTATCATATTTACGATATACCGGCAACTTCATCAACATGCAATGGAAATGCAGGCATAACAGGCTATTGTTGAAGCTGAAGATTAGGAAGCATATCAGATCCAAGATGACATTAGGCCAGTGGACTACCATCTACAAATAACTCACACGGCGATGGAGCAAGATTATATCGTATTGGCACTATGCTAAAATTACAAAGCATAAGCATTAAGGATTGTAACAGTGTGAAAGATGAATGGGACCAAACTAAACTATTTATGTGGTTGAGATTGAATGGGTGGACCACATTGTCATCATATGTATCCAATATTCATGATGTGACAATAGAGAGAAGCAGTGAATGTGGGGCCTTCTATCCAAATCTTGGACACTAGGGAAATCATACGGCACTTTGGGTTTCCTGCCCAGTTTTTGGTGGTTAACCAGCAATGCCACAAATTCAAGGGCTTATACAGGATTTGCCTATCAAACAGAGGTATTTCATGATTTCCTAAGAGGTATAGAGAAGTATAACAGGCGAACCACAATGAATCAAGTGCTTACTATGTTACATTGACACTAGATCAATGTCTGAACTATGGCGGCAATTCGACCTACTTATTATCCTCAAATACAAGCTTAATTAAATCAGTTACTTGTGTAATCTAGAAACAAATGATTACAGTAATATGTGTATTCCATATACCATGACATATGCCATGTGGCAAAATCGAAGCATGTGGAAAGATTCATTTATGTGAAATTTAACTTGAGAAATTAAGTAAATCCCTCTAACAGTATAATGAAGTGGTAAATTAAATTTTAAAATTACTCATAAAATGAAGAAGCATTCCTATGGTTTCTATAAAAGTAATAGGATTCAAGATAATACACTTACCATTAGCTTCTGATACACATATTTAGGGTCAAATGCATCCAACAGCTGCCTACACAATCGTATTCTTAGTTGCCCTAGTCTAATATGTAGCATATTACTAAACTAAATCCTTTAAACTATGATCCTCTATGCCTGCAATAACCTAGATATGCATCGGTGGAACCTATTTGGGCGATATCGTGTTTGGAACTTTAGTTTTGCTTCTTCATCGTTGACCTTGCCTTCATTTTGTGTTAGTTCTTATTTTGCACCCACTTTGTCATGATATAAAGCATAACTTGCCTTTTCAGTGCTCATAAGCGAGGTCCACTTATCTCTAATACATTTCATCACCTGCCTATGCCATAAAATTCACATCAAAAAGTTTTTTGAATAAGTTGTTCTCAACTGAGCAACCATGCTTTCCAAGCATATAGGTCTCATATGATCGATTGTGATAACACTGTCATTCTACCTAACTAATGCAATATGTTCCCTCCTGACAACATACCACGAAATATTGAGTACCAGTGTATAAATATTTAGTCATATATATATATATATATATATATATATATATATATATATATATGTATATGATCTAATACAAAATTTATACCCCATGACCTTTTAAATAAGTTATAGCAGTTGGTAACCAGCAATCCAAGCTTCATGCATGCACCTGGTTTACCTGTATCTACACATAGACCAACATCACACCTCTTCTTGGTATTACAAACCAAATTCAACGCCGACAACCTAACTTTGCCTCACTAACATTTTTTATTCACAAGCAAGTACCGGTTCACTATGAAAAGGACTTATTACTTAAATTAGATAACATATTCCACTTATGTAATTTAAGTAATTTAAGCATTCGTATTTACTTACTACATGGGGGAAATAGTAAGTAAATACGAATGCTTCTTCATTTTACAATAATAATCAGGTTGTGACGTCTGATTTAAACGAAATAGTAATAGAATGTTACAATAATAAGTTGTTAGTAATTCATATTAAGTGGAATTAGTAGGTGTTACAAGGTGTATTAGTAATGCGAGAGATACGACATTCACAAAACTTAACCTACACAACATGATGTAGTAGCATATATGATGTAAATCCTATTAGTTAGACAAGAAAAAAAAATGGATGATGAAAAGTGACATCTCGAATTGAATTTTGCCACTTAAGCTGATAATATTATAGGCTTTATGTTAATGTTTTTTTACAAGTCTAGCATTATTAAATGAGTATAAATAATTGGGCAATAGATATAAGCTACCTTTACCCATTAATAAAGCTTTGCCAAAAGTGGTTTCAAAATTCGCAATGGGCCACGACGCCTTAACAATTAACATAGTGTAGGTTTCAAGGGTATAGGGCATGAATAGGTTATGTCAATCTTAAGGCCAATATGGGCCTATGACAGCACGCACAATACAATAGGTCAGTACAAGGTGGTGTTATCTGTGGATACAAAGCCATTGGTCAGTAAAAGGGATTCAAATCAAGGACCTATTAGTTGCAATACTTTGTTGGTCTAGGGTCAAAACTTACTTTGAGGGGGAAGGTATTATAGTCAATATGTATGCCATATCTATGTGGGCATGTGCAAGCAAAGGAATAATGATGACTTATTGTAGACATTCTAGGTAGGAAATGGTCGTAAAGTCCCAGAATTGGCTAAGTGGTGAAAGGGTGCCCCTGCGATATTGATACGACAAAGTTGAAATAACTAATGTGGCACGTGTAGGCGGGAAAGAATCCATCTTTAGAAGACAGTAAGACTTTCATTACCAAAGCCATAAGGAGGAAGGGAGGGGGGGGGGGGGGGGGGGGGGGGGGGGGGGGGGGGTGTCAATGGAGACGCCTGGAGCAGAAGAGAATAATTAGTGAGGAGAAGCACCAATATGGAAAAAAAAGGCATTGTTCCATGTAGAGGTAGAGGAACCGATTTGGGTGGATGAATTTTCGATACATAAGTGGAATATGTTATCTAATTTAAGTAATAAGTCCTTTTCATAGTGAACCGGTACTTGCTTGTGAATAAAAAATGTTAGTGAGGCAAAGTTAGGTTGTCGGCGTTGAATTTGGTTTGTAATACCAAGGAGAGGTGTGATGTTGGTCTATGTGTAGATACAGGTAAACCAGGTGCATGCATGAAGCTTGGATTGCTGGTTACCAACTGCTATAACTTATTTAAAAGGTCATGGGGTATAAATTTTGTATTAGATCATATATATATATATATATATATATATATATATATATATATATATGGCTGAATATTTATACACTGGTAGTCAATATTTCGTGGTATGTTGTTAGGAGGGAACATATTGCATTAGTTAGGTAGAATGACAGTGTTATCACAATCGATCATATGAGACCTATATGCTTGGAAAGCATGGTTGCTCAGTTGAGAACAACTTATTCAAAAAACTTTTTGATGTGAATTTTATGGCATAAGCAGGTGATGAAATGTATTAGAGATAAGTGGACCTCGCTTATGAGCACTGAAAAGGCAAGTTATGCTTCATATCATGACGAAGTGGGTGCAAAACAAGAACTAACACAAAATGAAGGCAAGGTCAACGATGAAGAAGCAAAACTAAATTTCCAAACACGATATCGCCCAAATAGGTTCCACCGATGCATATCTAGGTTATTGCAGGCATAGAGGATCATAGTTTAAAGGATTTAGTTTAGTAATATGCTACATATTAGACTAGGACAACTAAGAATACGATTGTGTAGGCAGCTGTTGGATCATTTGACCCTAAATGTGTGTATCAGAAGCTAATGGTAAGTGTATTATCTTGAATCCTATTACTTTTATAGAAACCATAGGAATTGAGGATGGTGGGACACGTGTTCCACACAAGGGAGATGCATCAAAGGTGGAATATTTGTGAGAAAAATTCTACAACGCTAGTAGGGCAATTGCAATTGGGTAGGTAGAAGGGATGTTGCTGCCAACAGAAGCTCTAATAGAGGATTTCATCATGGCATTCATGTTATATGCACTAACAACATTGTTGTGTCCATCATCTGGTTTGGTGGTGGATCTTCTATTTTTGTATGCCATGAAAGATGTGGATAAAATAAGACATTACAATTGGGCTACTTTTTGTTTAATGAGGTTTGTTGATGGTGCCCGATTTTACAAGGTGAGGAAACATGGACACATTCCTGGTTGTATCCTCTTCATTGAGGTTCACACGTGCATTGTGAGAGTAGTGATACCAATACTTAAATATCTATTTAGATTAATAATGTTAATTAAACTGTTACTAAATGTTGGCGGTCATACAAAGAATCAAGAATAAGCTACAGAGGCCTAGGCTGATGTCTGAACCTGTGATATCATGGACAAGAAAAGACGTAGCAACAACACTACAAAAAATATAGGTGAGAACCAGAAATGGGGAAATGTGAATGCAGTAACTTGACACATCAACGTCATTAAATGGGTGATCGAGAGAGTTATGTGTTAGCATACCAATTTAGAAATTTAGGTTTTAAATGTCTAAGTTATTAGATTTAGAAGTTATTAACTGTATAAACATCTAATTAACATATAATTCAACACAATAGTCATTATACTTAATACATATGGTTGTGTCCATGGTTAGGCATCAGGTGACAATGGGGATATTGAAGGTAATGGACAACTGAGTGGGAGGCATAAAATACAAAACGAAGTATTACGGCGAATAAGATAATGGAGAACACCATCCAAGCTTTGGTTAGCCAAGAAAGGAGATAGGAAGCCATTATAACGTCGACCCATGAGATGGTAAAGAGCCTGTAAACTATGTTAACCGAGAGAGGAGGTACAAAAGAAGAAATGGATGTTTCGCCTCGTACATATGCAGGAAATCACCCTGGAAATGATGACGCTGGAATAGGAAGGGAAAACACAAACCCATTTGCAAACCTGTCAAGCGCACCTAAAGTGAAAGAGGAAGAAAAGGAGAAGCATCAGGGGCCTAGTAGCAATATCGACACCAGTAAACTGAAGACAAACCAAAAAGGCATCAATGAGAAAAATAATGATGGGTCAAAGTTCATGGAGAGAACCACCGTAGAGAAGAAGGAGGGTGAAACATAAGTGGATGCAGTAGGAAATGAAAACGTTAAAGTGTAAACATACAGAGGTATCCCAGAATAAGAGACTATTAATAGTTCATGTTGACCTGGGAGCATTAGACAACTCTTTGATAGGGCAAACTAGAAACATTAATGAATGGAGGACACAAGAAATCAATGTCGATGTTACAGTAACTAGGATCTCGAATGATGATGATACAAGTCTGTTCGGTGCAGGAATGGGTACAACATAATTGGTGCACATAGATAAAGGGCAGGTGGATGATGGAGAGCAAGATGGAAAATTTATTCAGTTAGTAATTGATATTGGCGAAAGACCTATGGATAAGACACCAACAGGTAAAAAGGAGGTCCTCATCAACGAAGCCTCGATAAAAGTTCCTAAAACAAGGGGAGAGCACGAGGGTGAGGCAAAAAAGGTAAAAAGCTTTATTCGAAATAATATCGAATGATTTTGTTTTTCTCCTACTATGTTGGTGAAATGTTGTAATTAGTGTTTATTTTATGCTAGTAACATAAACATAATGTTGGCAGGTAAGAGCTAAACTAGATAGTATATGAGGGTAATTGACTTAAGATGTTTATTGTATCTAGTGCAAGGAAGGAGAGAGGGAGATAGACTAAAGTACCTCGAGGTTTTTTCGACGGAGATGAGTGCTTCTCCAACTAAATTGAAAAAACTACCACTATGTAAGTGATTTGTGCATAAAGCCAGCCCTCAGGTACGAGCATGTGGTAGCAAGGAAAAGAGGGGTTTTTAGGCAGAGCCATACATTGTAACAAAACCGGTGATAGATAATTAGTTGAAGATAATTGAATATGTATTAAACATAGCTAATGAGCCATCATTAGTTTATATCATACTTGTATGTAATTGTTTACATGGGAAATGTAGTTGAAAGAATGACTTATGATGCATTACAAAGAGATTATTGTGAGATATTAGATCATGCATGTTACCCGATACAATTTGCGGACTTTGTGGCCAGAGATGTAGGTGGACAATGTGGCATGAAACTCTAAAATTGAAAATAATTAAATAGTACAACCTCTTTTATTTTATATTAACGACTAAGTAACTAGCTATGTGCAAAGCCTCTTTATGGCAATGAAAGTGAATTTCCATTAAAGGCATGCTAAATGGAGAGACAGTGGGTATGTCCAGATAATAGACGTATATGGGAAGCTAATGTGTAGGGAACATAACAGATGGTGCAGGGATGGCAAGACAACTTGGTTTCTTCCTTCAGGATTTACCGTAAGTTAGCCAATGATGTTATACCACTTAGGAGAAATACTATATCATATAGTGGTATGCTGTATTGATCTTGGGTTTAGAGAAAATGGAGTACTATTAACAAAAGCCATTAGAGTGATTGGACTATTATGATGTCGTAGAAAGCAATGAGGAGAGCAAATCTGAATGAAAAAGGGTTGGCAACAACGGCCCACTACTATAAGAGCTATATGCAGAACTTGCAAAAACTTATAGAGGTATGTAGGCAAGTTCCAGGCCTTGGAATTATTAGCGATTGATAAGTTAAATGTGGTGTTCACATGACATTTGGTAAGATATATTACATACGTGCCATATGAAAATTTTTATTCGAACAAGTATTTGTGTCGATGTATAATAGGAACTCACATTGGTTTGCGATGGTAGTTTGGGTAAAATCAAAGACCGTAGAGATTTGGGACTCATTGTGGGTGAACAGACGTGGAAGGGCATATGAAATTGCTGGCACCAGAGTTGTATGTGGGATTGTAGCATTTATTATAAGTCTAAAAAATTTAAGTGTTTGGTTTATAGAATGTCTTCTAATGTTGATTTTGCCATGTGCAGCTGAAAGCCTACGACATTCTTCATGATGATGACATAGCTAAGGTCGATGAAGGGAATCTATGTTTTTCGAAGTTCAAGATATCGACCAGGAAGGATGTTACAATGCAGAAGAATTCGTATGACCGTGGGATTTATGTTATGAAGTTCATAAAGAGTAAAGGGATGCTCACACCTACAACAAATGTGGTAGGTTATTCATATGTGATTGGGTAGTTATTCTGTAAAATTACTAATGTGGTGAATTGTTTAACATACAAGTAAACATATTTGGATTTCCATGTAGGAACATTCTAATGCAACTCAATTGAAGATGCATCCATGAACTTGGCCAGAGCGCATGTATTGGAAAGGGCCAAATCAAAATTTAGATGCATGTGTTTATTGGATGGCAACTAAAGTCGCAATTAAAATGATGCAAAGAATGGGGAGTAAATATAGAAAATAATAGGTAGTCAACTTACACTTAAATGTGTATGCCTTTTGAAATATGTACATTGCATAGGTAGGGATGGTTGTGATCATGCATTTGTAACAGGATCAACCACTGTCATCATTCCACTAGGAAAGCAGATATGTTGATAGACCATTTTCTTAAAGGAGTGGGAGGGTAATTGTTGTTTAGAAATACTAAGTAGGGTCAATAATGTACTCGGTAGAAGTTGAACAATGTAATGTTAGTCACTGGTAAAATACATAAATATTTATATATTCTCTTGACAAGGCATAAGGCCTTAGAAGTTGTATGTTGTGGTCACTTGTTATCTTTTATCAGATGCTAGAAACATGAAAATTGGACAAGAATGAAGTGTGCATGTGTATGCATGTTCTATCATATAAGTGAGAACACAGAAACTGAGTTACCGTGGTTTCGCGAAGAGTATAGGTTGAATGGATTAAATAATTTGGTCTTTAAGGGCGCCAACTTAAGGAAACATTTCAATATCCTTCCTTTATGCAACGAATGAGGTAGATATTTTTGTTAGATCAACTACAAACTGTTGACCCAAGCATGGCAACCCAAGAGGGGGATTGAATTGCATTTTTATTTATAAAAACAAATTCATAAAACTTTTAAAAGCTCAAAATCAGTTCACTCTTTCTTTGAGAATAAAGGTGACGAAAATGAAATTAGAAGTTATCTAAGAAGCAATCAAGAGAATAACAATAATGAACAAACACAAGTGCAAGTGAATTTAAAGGGGATAGGGATAGAGAGAGTACAAACTCAATTTACGTGGTTCGGCAAACCTTGCCTACGTCCACGGGCTTTTAGCTTCTCCACAAGCTAGGCTTTCCACTAACTTGTAGAATTTTTTATAACTTGCTTGATGAACAACCTCACCAAGACTTCATTATTCAACTCTTGATAACACCACATCAAGAATTCTCTCAATTGTTTAACTCTTGATAACACCTCACCAAGAGTTCTCTCAAGGATAACTATTATTCTTTCCAAGAGTGATCTCACTCTCATCAAAATATTACAACAAAGAAAATTGTTTACAATAAAAATACAACTCTCTTCAAAGAGTAGATAAAGAATATAAAAGCTCTCTAAACTTGATATTTCTCTTATGCTTGATAGCTTCTTGGTGAATGCATGGGAGAAGGGCTCCTTTTATAGGCGAATAAGATGAACTTTTTTAAGTGAAGACACTAACTCCAAATTTTTCACCCACCATAAAAACCATAATTTTGTCGGCCATTTTTGTCAATGGCTGTTTTGAAATTTAAAAATATTCAAAACATAAAAATCTTCATATTTGAATAAGCTTTCCAATGCCTTAAGAATCAAGTCATTTGGATATCTCTAGCTCAAGATATGAATAAAAGACCATTTGGTGCTCATGTCAGCTGATTTTTCTACTCATGTCAGCTGATTTTTCTTTCTTGTGTCAGTATACCAATTTGCTTGATGATTATGTTGACCTTCCATTTGAAATTTCTCTTCAAAGGATATGAAACGTGCTTCATTGAATCATCTTTCTAATGCCTCAAGAATGAAGTCATTTGGATATCTCTAACTCAAGATTTGGACAAAAGACCATTCAGTGCTCATATCATCAAATTTTGTTTGTCCTTTAACTTGCATGATGATTTGGACAACCTTTCGCTTGAAATTTGAATTTCTTTAAAACATATAAAATGCTACTAATTGAGTAAGTTTTCTAAAGGCTTAAGAATGACATCATTTGAAGATTTATAAAGAAATATATGACCAATTGATTGAACATTACTCATGTGCTACATTCCTTGAATCAAACCTTATTCTTAAACTTTGGTACCTTTAATATATAGTCTTCTCCTTAGCTTCAGCACTTCAATTTAATAAGCCTCTTCTTGATTTTATAACTATTTTATTGATCTTATTCTTGTACACAAATAAACATATTAGTAATACCTCAATGAATGAATGTCTATTGTTATCATCAAAATTATAATGTAGCCTTAGGGCTAACAATCTCCCTCTTTTTAATAACGCCAAATCATTGATTGCTTTATAAAAATAATATCTAAAATTAAGAATGAAAAAAATATAAAAATATAAAATCAAGAATGAGCAAAAAATAGCAATTGTTATAAAGAGGCTGTTATAAAGAATCACAAATATAGGCAATCCGTATAAGCAAACCAACCATTTCTCCCCCTTTTTTTATTATCAAAAAGATGTAATCGAATGGACTACTCTCCCTACATATATTCTCCTCCTTAACATATGCTACCATTTAAAGATTTAACCATACTCCATATAAAAGTAAAATTAAGACATATCCAATATGCCTAATTTTTTCTAATAGAGCAAAATCTACCCTAACTAAGAGGTTTAGTAAAAATATCGGCTAATTGTTTATTAGTAGGAATAAATTCTAAAGAAATATTACCTTTTTTCACATGATCTCTATTAAAATGATGTCTAATCTCTATATGCTTAGTCCTAGAATGTTGTATGGGATTTTTGGAAATGTTGATGGCATTTGCATTGTCACATTTGATAGGAATGTGATCAGACACCACACCATAATCTTTTAAAATTTGTTTCATCCAAAGAGCTTGTGCACAACAACTTCCCATTGCAATATACTCAGCTTCTGTGGTTGATAAAGCAACAGAATGTTGTTTCCTAATAAACCATGAGACTAATGCATGTCCTAGAAAATGGCCAGAGCCACTAGTGCTCTTTCTGTCAAGAAGACTTTTGGCAAAATCCACATCAGAATAACTAATTAGATCAAAATTATCACACTTAAGGTACCAAAGACCTAGATTTATGGTTTCAAGAAGATATCTAAATATCCTCTTGACAACCTTAAGGTGAGATTCCTTTGGACAAGATTGAAATCTAGCATACATACACATTCTAAACATAATACCAGGTCTACTAGCCATTAAATACAAAAGAGAGCCAATCACACCTTGATATTTTGTTACCTAAACATCATTTCCTTTCTCATCTTTGTCAAGCTTGGTTAAGGTAACCAAAGGCGTGATATATGTTCTTGAATTATCCATGCCAAACTTCTTAAGAAGATCTCTTGTGTATTTGGCTTGATTTATGAAGATCCCATCTATTGATTACTTAATTTGAAGTCTAAGGAAGAAATTTAATTCTCCCATTAAGCTCATGTCAAATTCTTGTTGCATGCACTTGGAAAATTCCTCACATATAGAAACATTAATAGCATCGAATATAATATCATCAATATAGATTTGAACAATTAATAAATCATCATTTTTGGTTTTAACAAAAAGAGTAGTATCAATTTTTTTTCATTTCAAAGCCTTTGTCAATGAGAAATTTGCTCAATCTATCATACCATGCTCTTGGTGCTTGTTTCAAGCCATAAAGTACCTTTTTGAGTTTGAAAACATGGTTTGGAAAATCATGATTTTGAAAACCAAGAGGTTGCTCTACATATACTTCCTCCATAATGTAACCATCTAAAAATACACTTTTGACATCAATTTGATATAATGTAAAATTTTTATAACATGCAAATGCACACAACATTCTAATGGTTTCTAATCTAGCAACCGATGCAAAGGTTTCCTGATAATCAATACCTTCTTCTTGATTGTATCATTGAGCAACAAGTCTAGCTTTATTTCCAATGATGGTGCCATTTTCATCTACTTTATTTCTAAAGATCCATTTAGTGCCTATAATAGAATGATTTTTAGGTCTAGGAACTAATTCCCAAACTTGATTTCTCTCAAATTAATTCAATTCTTCTTGCATAGCCAAAATCTAACTTCGTCATTTTTTGCTTCTTTAAAAGATTTTGGTTCAAATACAGGGACAAATGCAAAATGATTACAAAAGCTCCTAAAAGAAGATCTAATTCTCATACCTTGTGATGGTTTGCCAATAATGAGATCCTTAGGGTGAGCTTTTGCGTACCTCCATTCCTTTGGTAATTCTTCAGAAGACTCATTTACTTCCTCAAGCTTTTCTTGTTGAAGTTGTAATTTATTTTGGCTTTTTCATCAAGCCTTGATTCCTTGATTTGCTTTTCTACCTCAACAATATCATCATCTAAAATCTTTGAAGAAATCATATTAGTTTCATCAAATTCAACATGCATAGATTCTCCAATAGTAATAGTCTTTTTGTTAAAAACTCTTTATGCTTTACTACGGTTGGAGTAGCCAACAAAAATTCCAACGTCGGCTTTTGCATCAAATTTTTCAAGGTTATCCTTAGTGTTTACGATAAAACATTTACATCCAAAAACTTTAACAAGCCAATGTTGAGTTTTCTTCCTTTCCAAAGTTCATAAGGAGTTTTCTTTATTAAAGCTCTAATATGGACTTTATTGATCATAAAGCATGCAGTATTAATGGCTTCGGCCCAAAAATATTTTGGCAAATTATTTTCAAGTAACATGGTCTTAGCCATTTCTTGGACAGTCCTACTTTTCCTCGCAACAACACCATTTTGTTATGGAGTTTTAGGTGTGGAAAAATTATGTTCAAAACCATTTTCATTACAAAGATTTTCAAATGCAACATTGTCTACTTCACCACCGTGATCACTTCTAATAGATAGAATAGAATACCCTTTTTGATTTTGAACTATTTTTGCATATTTTCTAAAAGCTTGTGTGGCCTCATTTTTTATTTTAAAAAATAACACCCAAGTGAATCTTGAATAATCATCTATAATAATAAAAACATAATACTTTCCACCAAGGCTTTGAGTTCTTGATGTTCCAAATAAATCCAAATGAAGTAATTGTAGATGTTTATTTCTAGAAATAACTTTATTTTGTTTAAAAGAAGTCTTCACTTGTTTTCTAAATTGACAACTATCACAAATCTTATCCTTTTCAAATTTATTCTTGGTGGACCATCAACTAAATCATTTTTAGATATTTTTGAAATTGTGTCTACGCTAGCATGACCTAATCTTCTATGCCATAACCAAACATCATGATTAACAACAAAACACTTTTCTGCATGATCATGAACATTAACATCAATTGTATAGATATTACCATATCTATTACCAATAAATAATGTCTTATTGTTACTACATCCTTACTCACACATCTATTAGGCTCAAAAGCAACAAAATATCCCTTATCACACAATTCATTAATGCTAATAAAATCATGTTTCAAACTATTAACAAGCAAAACATTTTCAATAATAGGTGAAGAAGGGTTACCAATATCACCATGTCTAATTACCGTTCCTTTGGCATTATCACTGAAGGTCACATATCCTCCTTTCTTCATGATTAATCTTAAGAACTTGGAGGCATCTTCGATCATATACCTTAAGTACCGCTTATGTTTGCCACTCCTTTGTTTCTACAATCAATGTTCAAAGAGTGACTTTTTGGTACCCAAATGTTCTTGGGTTCTTAGGGGTTAGTTATGATACTTTTTGGAACCCATATTTGTTTCAAATTAGGATTTCTCTTAATATAACAAGAATGCACTTTGTGTCCTTTTCTTCTACAATAAGTACATGAATGAATAGGATTATTCCTAGAAATGCATGAGCAAAATAGTTTTTAAAATACTTTTGATTTTTATAAGTTTTATATCCTAAACCTCTTTTATCAAAAACACACCTTTGGTTTTGTACTACAGAGTTCAAATTTTTTGTGATTTTTGTAAAACTAAAATCAATATTTCTTAAGTCATTATTTTCCTTTTTTAAATAACATTTTCTTTCTCCATTTTATCAAAATCCTTTTGTTTTAAAGTCTCGTTTTTAGTTTTTAATAAATGTATTTGATTTTCCAAACTTTCAAAATCTTTTTGCTTTAAAATTTCATTTTCGTTTTCTAAAGCTTCATTTGTTTCCACCAACTCTTTTAATTGTGTTAACATGATTTTTGACTTCTTTTTGAAAACATTGATTTTTGAATTTTGTTTATCAACACGTACATGTAAATTTTGGAATGCTTCAAGTAATTCATCAGATGAAAGCTTAGGATCATAGTTTAGAATACTTATCTCATGTTCTCCCAAAGCCATTAAGCACATGTTTGCCACTTCGTAATCTTCTTCTTCGGAAAAGCTAGCCTCACCATCATCCCAATTTGTGGCTTTCATTGCTTTGGATATCCTGTCTTGATTCTTGAAGTATGGACAATCCATTTTTAGATGTCCCAGTCTCTTGCACTTATAGCAAATGATTTGATCCTTTTTCTTATCTTGCTTTGAGCTTTGCCTTTTGTACTCCCTTCTAGAATTCTTCTTGAATCCTTATTTTCTTTTAATCATCCTTTTTAGCTTTCTTGTGATGAATGCAAGATCTTTATCATCTCTTTCGTCATCGGAGTCATCTTCTTCTTTTGTTGAAGATTTGAAAGTGATATTCTTCTTTTTCTTGGAATCTTCTTCATTCTCCTTCAAGGTGATTTCATGAGTCATGAGAGAACCCATAAGTTCTTCTAATGGTAGTTTGGTGAGGTCCTTTACTTTTTGAATTGTCGTCAATTTTGGCTCCAAAGATTTTGGTAGACACCTAAGAATCTTTCTCACCATTTTGACTTTAGAATAAGACTTACCAAGAGATTTCAAACCATTGACAATATTCATAAATACAGTAAACATTTCTGAAATTGATTCATCCAGTTTCATCTTAAAAAGCTCATAACTATGAACTAGCATCCTAATTTTAGATTCTTTAACTTGACTAGTTCCTTCATGAGTTACTTCAAGCGTGTACCATGTTTCTTGTGCCGTAAAACAAGTAGATATTCTATAAACTCATTTCTATCTAAAGCACAATATAACATATTTATAGCTTTAGCATTCAAACTCAATTTCTTTTTATCATCTTCACTAAACTCTTTAGGTTCCTTAACCATGCTTTCTCCATATACAATTTTGGTAGGAACAAAAGGTCCTTCTTAAACAGGAGACCATAAATTATAATCACAAGATTGCAAGAAAATATTCATCCTAGTTTTCTAATATGAGTAATCACTTCCATTAAAAAATAGAGGTCCAGAGATAGAAAGCCCCTCAACATATGAAGTTAGGTTAAAAGTTGTCATAGCTTAAAATTGGTTAAGATTACAAAAAAAAAAAAAGAGCAACCTTGCTATGATACCACTTGTTGACCCAAGTTTGGCAACCCAAGAGGGGAGGGGTGAATTGGGCTCTTATTTATAAAAATGAATTTATAAAACTTTTCTTAAAAGTTCAAAATTACTTCACTCTTTCTTTGAGAACAAAGGTGATGAAAATGAAATTAAAAGTTATCTAAGAAGTAATCAAGAGAATAACAATAATGAACAAACACAAGTGTAAGTGAATTTAAAGAGGATAGGGATAGATAGAGTGCAAACTCAATTGACGTGATTCGGCAAACCTTGCCTATGTCTACAAGCTCCTAGCTTCTCCACAAGTTAGGCTTTCCACTAAGTTGTAGAATTCTTTACCAACTTTCTTGATGAACAACCTCACCAAGACTTCTTCCTTCAACTCTTGATAACATCACACCAAGAGTTCTCTTTATTATTTAACTCTTGATAACACCACACCAAGAGTTCCCTCAAGGATAACTATTATCCTTTACAAGAGTGATCTCACTCTCACCAAAATACAAGAACAAAGAAAATTATTTACAATTAAAATACAAGTTTCTTCAAAGAGTAGATAAAGAATATAAAGGCTCTCTAAACTTGATATTTCTCTTATTTCTTGCTTGATAGGTTCTTGTTGAATGCATGGGAGAAGGGATCCTTTTATAGGCAAATGAGATGAACTTATTCAAGTGAAGACACCAACTCCAAATTTTCTGCCCACCATAAAAACCGTAATCTTGACGGCCATTTTTGTTAATGTTCCATTTGAAATTTAAAAATTTACAAAACATAAAATATCTACATATTTGAATAAGCTTTCCAATGCCTCAAGAATCAAGTCATTAGCATATCTCTTGCTCAAGATGTGGATAAAAGACCATTCGGTGCTAATGTCAGCTGATTTTTCTTCTTTGTGTCGGTTCACCAAATTGCATGATGATTATGTCAATCTTCCATTTGAAATTTGAATTTCTTCAAAAGATATGAAATGTGCTTCATTAAATCATCTTCTAATGCCTCAAGAATCAAGTCATTTTGATATCTCTAGCTCAAGATATGGACAAAATACCATTCAGTGCTCATTTTAGCATATTCTGTTTGCCCTATAACTTACATGATGATTTGAGCAACCTTTCACTTGAAATTTGAATTTCTTTAAAACATATAAAATGTTACTAATTGAGTAGGCTTTTTAAAGGCTCAACAATCACATCATTTGAACATTTATAGAGAAATATATGACCAATTGATTGAATATTATTCATATGTCACATTCCTTGAATCAAACCTTGTTATTAAACTTTGGTGCCTTTAATATATAGGCTTCTCTTTAGCTTCAACACTTCAATTTAATAAGCCTCTTCTTGATTTTACAACTATTTCATTGATCTTCTTGCACATAAATAAACATATTATAATACCTCAATGAATCAATGTGTATTGTTATCATCAAAATTATCACGTAGCCTTAGGGCTAAAACAAACCACTATAATTGTCTTGTTTAAAACAAATCACTATAATTCTCTTGTTTGTCCACATCAATCTCATTCGAGTATCAACAATAAAGAACTTTGTGGGTTCAAAGTAACATAAACACTAATAATTCTTAAGGACCACTTCAATTATATAATAATTTAAGGGTCATCCTATGACTTGAGAAAAATATCCAAGTGTTAATACAATATGGGGATTAAAATAAACTGTTGGGATTAAATAAGATAACATGCACCATTGATCAATAACGAGAGTCAGATAAGTTATATTGTTTGACGTTTTACTTGTTATTAAGGGTTAAAGTTAGAGTTATGGAAAAAGAATTAATTTCTTTTTTTATTTGTCCAAAATATTACGAAAATCATGCATTATAGGAATGTTAGGGGAAATAATCCAAATTCTATAAATGAAGCAATGAAGATATTAGAAATTAACAATGGAAATTTAGATTGGACTAAGGTATAATATTTGTTATTTTTAAAAGTGTTGTTGAATAAAATTATTCCTTGCTTTATGTCCACACATTCATATAAAGATATGATTTGTGATTAGCACTTATGAATATAATGGATGTACAGTACTTTTTTAATATATCCTAAACATTTATATTATTTTGATTATTACTAAGTTAGCTTTTAAAAAATTAATGTACATTACACAATCTATACTCTATTTACACATCATTAAAGTTATTTACAAATTCATAATCTTTTTTATAAATACAATGTCCGCCTAATATTTTGATATTATGTATTGTCATATTATGTTTACAAATTTTCTGGTGATTTAACGTTATTACTAAATAATTTAAAATATTTAATCAAATTACCTGACTTGGGTTATAGTTATGCGTTTTACAATGAATTTTCAATTATATTTTCATAATTATCAGTTTTCTTTTAATATACAATTTTTATGTTATGTTTATAAATTGTATATTGCATTTAGAATAAAAATGTTGTAATTGGAGAAGTCATATGGAACAATATAACATGTATTTAATCTAATATGCTAGCATTAATGAACAATTTTATGTTTATGCAACTTGAATATTCACATGGATAAACTATTTAAAAATTCCCAAACTATATTATCAATTCCTTGTAACATAATTGTGTATTTTCATTACATGAAGAAGACAATGAGACAAAACGATATGAGTCGATGGAAGAATATATACAGTTAATTAATTTATTATCTTCTTAACATAATTTTGAAATCGGTTATTATATATGATTTGCCTAGTTCTGAAGGTATTGTTGGTTAATTTCAATATTAGATATGACAGATTAATTTCATTTCATGGATATATCAAAAGAATTTAGTCAGAAAATTGCAAATGTAGTGTGAAATGCTCACAGGCTTATGTACAAACAATTTTATATGTAATTGCAATATTATTCTAAATAATGTAGATGATACGAATGATAGCTTGTAACCTCACTTCTAATATATATTGAAAGAGAAATAGATTTTACTGTTTTAATTACTTAATTTATGCATATATGTATAAACATATTCGGTCAAAAAGAAGTTGAAAAAAATCTACCGTTTACATCATCCATTGGTATTAAAAATTGTCATTCAAAATTAAAATGGTCATGGACATGATTATAAATTTATGGGATACTTTATATTATTTAATTTTTGCAATAATGTTGCATAACCAAGGTGATTTATAAGTAATAAGATTATTCAAGTAGACAAAAATAAGCATAAGATAGTCGAAATGTTTATATAATTTCTAATGTTACAAGGTTTAATGGTCCCAACAGGAAAACCCGCATGTTGGAAATAAACTAAAAGGAAAACATTTTGTAATAGAATGCATGGATGGAATTGCATCAGAGGTAATAAATGAAAAAATGTGAACTGATCTCTAACAAGTCATATACGGAGTCAAAATAGAATTCCATATATTGCACAGAAATTAAATAGAAAACTTAGCACTACAAGAATTTTTTACATATTTGTCACTTTACAATTTTTTTATTTGGCAGTTTTTTAAAAAAGTGAGAAATTTAGCAATATCTTAAAAGTCAAACCTATCAATTCATCTTATTTGTCATTTTTTGTCTTGTTCAGTCACATATATATCATATTTTTATAAAAGTTTTACAAGTATGTGAAAATGTAATTTTTTTCTTTTTCCTCTCAAATTTTCCTCTTTCTTTTTATTTTTTCTTTCAAATATGTGAATATAATATTTAAAATTTTAATAAATTTATCTAAATATAATTAAACAATATAATTTTATTTTTAATCTAAAATTAAAAATAAGTTTTAAAAATCTTTAAATTAAAGATAACATTATTATATGTATGAAAAGAATAAATTTTTAAATATTAATTTTAGAAAAATGAATTTTTAAATGTGGAAATTTTATGAAATAAATAAAATTATTTTTTAATTTCAAAGTGATGAAAATCACATTATTTAATTGCTTTGATGAAAATTAAGCAATTAAAAATATCAAAAAAATTATTTTGCAATAATATAACATTTTAAATATGAAAAAAATTATTATAATTTATTTTAAAAATTAAATTAAAACATTTAATGCTCTAAAAATTATAAAAAATTAGTCTAATGGTGTAAATGAAAAAGTTTGAAATATAGGGACTGAAAGAGGGGATGATTTTGATAATTTTTAATATATATGGATTTCCTAAAATTTTACAATTCTATATAAAGAAAATGACCAAACCCTAGCCGTAATCTCCTGCATCTGAATCCCTAATTCCGACTCTCTCTCTCCCCCGCTCTCAATGGCCGACTAATCAATTTCTAATTTCGGCAACCAGTCAAGCCGGCTGCAGCGGCGCCGCCCCCCTTCTCTCCAAATCAGTCCTGTGTCGAGTTGAAACGTGGCAAAAAGGCCATCCTCTTTGCCGTCCCCAGCGCCTTCACTCCCACCTGCTAGCAGAAACACCTCCCCGGCTTCATGGACAAATCGGCTGAGCTGAATGCGAAGGGCATGACCATCATCGCCTCCATTGCTGTCAACGACGCGTTTGTCATGAAGGCGTGGAAGGAGAATCTTGGAATTAATCACAAGGTGCTTCTGTTAAGTGACGGTAACAGAGAATTCACGAGGGCAATTGGGTGTGAGCTGAACTTGAGTGATAAGCCTGTGGGATTCGGAATCCGGTCCAGAAGATACGCGCTTTTGGCGGAGGATGGAGTTGTTAAGGTGCTCAATTTGGAGGAGGGTGGGGCCTTCACTTTCAATGGGGCCGAAGATATCCTCAAACTGCTTTGAGTGGATTTCATTTCCGGTGAGAGTTGAATAACATTAATATTTTCTAATTAAAAATAAATGGATACAATTTAGGTATTATTATTATTATCATTGTTTCTAAGATTTTGGAAATATTATGTCTTTGAATTGTGCTTTGTGTGCGCTTACTGCTTTGAGAATCTACTGAAATGCATTTCAATTAGGGCTTTCTTCTTGTTTGCTTCTCTCAAATGTCTTTTAGGGTTGTCCGTATCATCTTTTGGGAGTTGGTCTTTCTACTTTTATTTTATTTTTTTATGATTGTTTTGGGAATTCTTACAGTCTAGCCAGATTTGCAAAGCGTATGAGAAAAAAGAAACGAAATAATGGAGAATGAGAGTGGTGATATAGAGAGAAGTGAGGAAATGTTGATTTCAAATAATGTTAATCAATGTTATGGCATATGCTATGCATTATGGTTTAGTAGAGGTTAGATTCTATTTACTATCTATGTAGAATTTGAATGAGCGGTGAAGAGATTTAGCCTAATTGAGCTTTAAAACTCAGACTCGAGCTTGATTCAAAAGGGTTTTGGAGATGTTGAACCTGAGAAAGTTGTGCATATAGCATGCATCAATGTGCTTTATTTTGTGCAATATGTTTTGAAACGGTGAGTTTTGTCCTTTTTGTATTATTTTTTTCTCGTGGTTAAATAGAATTAAATGAAATGGGTTGTGTTGAATGTGGATCCGTAGGTTTGGTAATCGGCATTGTGGAGTTTTAATGCAGTTTTCGGGTTAAATGAGCTATTACTCTGAAGTGAAATGATACAACTGACTCTGCTTTGTAACTTTTCTTTTCATTTATTATTTGCTGCAGTTTTCTTTCCACTGCGTGTTTGATTGATGGCTTTTAATACCTGTGTTATTTATGGAGCTTCAGTTTTTGCATGTGCTTTCTTAAATTCATTTTTATTTTAGTTTTTTAAGTTTTGGTTTTGAATTTTGGGACTAGTTAATGAAGATTTTGTTTTTGTGTGACAATGAAAGTGTTCAGCACATGAAATCGATGATTTCAATGAATAATGACCGATATATTAGACTAAAAAAATTGATTTAATTCCCTTTCTTACTTTATTTTTATGGTTCTAGTCAAATCAGATCTGTAGATGTTTTAAGAGTTTAACTTTAAAGGGATTTTGCTTGTTGGATGGGAGATATCTGTGAAGAAATGAAAATTCTTAAACCTTCACGGAAAAGTGTGATTTTCATGTATTAAAAGCAGAGAGGGAGTGTGCATGATGAATCACAAGTAATTTTTCTGTGAGTGTTACCAAAATTGATGCTACAGTACTGAAAAAGGAATATCGCAAGAAGGTAATTACTACTTTTATTGATACAGGCGTATGCATGTCTGTCTTTCGAAAAGGGAGCTTATTTTTAGTTGATATTCTCATTTTAATTTAGATCCATGTTCTTCGAGTCGCTTAATATTTGGGAATTTGTTCTCCGTAATGCAATTGAAAATGCAGTAACTACAATTTCAAGTTAAGCCTGCTTTTAAAGATTTCTTTTTTTTTTTTCCTTTCTACTTTAGGAAGAGATGCAATACTTTGTAATATTTAATGAAATTAATTAACATTGCATATACTGTTTAATGGAATCACATTTTTCATTGGCACTAAGTCTTTCCTTTTCAGAATAAACTTTCCTTCAACTTTTTTATTTGTATATATCCACTCATGCAAGTACCCTTATTTATTCCCCTGATTCTATTTTGTGCAGGCCATGCTTGTCCATCCTAATAAAAATATGGGAAGTTCTTTACCTAGTGAGTCATTTAAGAAACTCTAATGTGCTTATGAGGTATGCAATTATATAAAGAATGTACTTCAGTTGACTAAGTTTCTGAGCTTTCCAGTTATCATGTATTTGTTGTTGGAGTTTAAATACTGTATTGGATTGATACATAATAGCTTATGCTTTTGGATTTGGTGGTTTTAGAGCCATGTTCAATAACTGATCTTTTGTTTAGATCCTTGTGTTAACTAAATAATAGTAATTTCTGTTTGTTGATGCTGTTGTCTGTGCCTAATCAATATACTTTGCATTTGTGGATATGTGTTAGAACTTAAATACTTATGTTGGTTCTTTAGCTGACAATGAAATTTGTTAGGTTTAGATTTAACATAAGATAATATGAAATCTCTATTACATTTAAGATCTGGAGGTGCCGCTCTTTTTCTGCTACTTAGAATGTGCATACATTTTTTTAGGTCCTTTCTGATTTGACAAAGAAGAGAGATTATGATGAGCAATTGAGAAAGGAAGAATCTAGGACAAAGAGTGTCTGTCAGAGGTCTTGTGGTGGTTCACATAAGGTAATTTCGGCTCTGGTGTTCATCTTTATATTTTTTTAATAAGTTAAAAAAAAGTAGAAAGAAAGAAAACCAAAGGACTGCTTGACTTATATTTTTCTGCAAAGCTACTTTAAGCCATCATCACTTAGAAATGCTTCTCTCTTGCTTCTTTCTTTTCATAAGTTGCTTTTTCAGTCCTGTACATTGAAGGATTTAGAAGAATTTGAGAAATCCTAATAGATCTACTGAGATAATTGTTTTACTCTAGATGGTTTATCTACTATGTGCAATTAGTTACTCCAGTTAGGTCTTTTTTTCCCAAATTTGTGCTTGATAGAAAGTGCAATTGTGGTGTTTTGCAATGTCATGTGATGGTCACATGATGACAACTTCCATTGTTCTCTTAACCAATGGTATTAACAATATGTAAATTACAAGGAAAGGAATGCCATTTGAAGAAAGGAAATTATATGTTTGTAATTAGGTTTAAACTTAAGGATGTGCTTTTCATACCAATCATTTTAAACGTAAGGTGTTTTCACATTATCATGTTGCTTTTTTGTTGTTTTACTGAACACACCAGTAAACAAAAAGAATGTGAAGTTCAAATGGGGAGTGTGTTAGAGTAGGTATTTGACACTATGGTTGTTTAGGGCATGTCTTCTTACAACTCGTATTGCTTGTTCAACTTGGGAGGGTCTTGACGAGATTAGAGAGATATGGAATTTTTGGGATATTGCCGTATGGGCTATTAAACACAGCCTACTACCTCACAACATTTCTAGTAGTGTGGTGTGTGTTCTTTTCTCATGCATTCTCTAAATATATCCATGCAACCAACATAACAAGGCACCATCTCAGTTGCTTTCTAGGCTTTATGTGGATACAGCCCCTGGAAGAATGGGTTATATCGCAAACACTGAGAGGTAGAATATTATTATTTAATGTTTACAGAAATAGTGTTGAT
This sequence comes from Boswellia sacra, assembly GCA_013180625.2. Taxonomy (NCBI): domain Eukaryota; kingdom Viridiplantae; phylum Streptophyta; class Magnoliopsida; order Sapindales; family Burseraceae; genus Boswellia; species Boswellia sacra. The sequence continues at coordinate 129 of SNVD02010669.1, read as the reverse complement.
TTGAATTAGTGTTTTGCAGATTTCCGAAAGTAATGGCTATGGTGTGGGCTGGAAGCCAAGTTACTAAACTTGTAAGAGTTGGAGGATGAGCTGCCAGACCTCATAATTTCTTCCCTTAACATAGCTATT
>SNVD02010668.1:0-48337 GCA_013180625.2 Boswellia sacra | reverse complement strand
ATATGGTGCTTATTACTAGACGAGACAAACAAATTTAGTTTTGGTGATAATAAAAATTAAAATAAAAAAAAAAGATTTGGATTAATTCAACGTAGCAACTTTATGTTAGTCTGTTTAAAAAAACAAAAATTCCAGCTCATCTATTTGTAATGTTGGTGCGTCTTATGATATATGATTCTTCTTTTTCTTCTTTTCAACTCTAAATATTCTAAAAGTTTGCTAGTTAGTTGAACTGATGTTGTTTTATGAGTTATTTTTGGTGTTATTTAGTCCAAATTTTGCTAATTAGATCAATAAATGTATATTTGTTAAATGCTAAGCAAAATAGGTTTGATCTTGAGTTCAGTGGGTTTTCTCTGGTGGAGAATATAAGTTTTAATCATCTTGCAAAAACAAACCAAAAGAAATGAATTCAAGGGAAGGGAGGTGCTTGGATTGAACTACCCGTTAAACTTGCTACTTTGGTTGAAACTATAGTTTAGGTAAATGCTAAAATAATATACTTAGTTATAAATCTATTTATTGATGCTATGTTTTTATCATGTTCTTATAAAAGAATTTAAATAATGTGATTTTCATCACATTATTTAAATTCTCTTATAAAAATTAAGGAATTTCAAATTTTAAATAACTTTTTTGAAATGATATAATATTTGTTCTTACATAAAAATTATTATAATTATTTTAAAAATTAAATGAAAATAAACAGTGCTCCAAAAAACTTATAACTCTTAGATGATGTCGTTTAGGTTGAAGAGTGCAAGAAAACCCTCAAACACTCCTTGTTTGTACTTTCATCGACAAATTCTCAATCTTTCTTGTATTCTCAAACCCTAACTTGTCTTTCTCTCCTTGAACTCATGATTCTAAATCAAAAGCTTACCATTGAGTCATCACTGTCATCGAAAATGGTATAGCACATCCTGGCTCTCCTCTTCTCTCTTGATTGTTTTGCTCGACTCTCGAAGGTCATGTCCCTATGCACACTCAAGCAAGTAACATCCGCCCTTCTCTGCTTCCTTTGTTTGATCTGTAACTCATCTATTACACTTACAAATGATTTCTCTATAACTATCTCTCTTGTTGCTCTTCTACACTTTCCAAAATTTTTGTTCGAAGTTGCGATTTAATGGATGCTTTCAGGCATTTCTATTTAATGGATGGATGCTTTTGGTTCATGGCCATAAATTAATGGGAGAGAAATTATTGTCATTTGATATATTTTTATTATTCTGATTCCTCTTTTGTTTTTTATTTGTATTAATTTCTATATAAACATTCTTTAGGATGGGAGTGCATCTGATGAAGGTAGTGGTGAAATTGATTAGGAGACTGAAGATGAACCAGAAGTTGCTAATTATTCTTTGCCATCCTATTCTGGTGTTAGCCTTTATGGTGGCGAGGCAATTGCAAGCTTGACAGAGGTAAATGCTTTAAGTTTCCTTTTTGTTTAGCATTAAATTATAAATGAAAGGAAAAGTAAAATTGAAGTATGGTATTTTCATGTGTGACTGATTACAAAAATGGTACATGAAGGAGATTGTGAGTTTGAGTCATCGTCAAAGGATTATTTAAGTGTTTTATCTTATGGATTGCTTGAATGGTAATGAATTGATGATTTCATATAGGTATTAATTAAAGTTGTCCACTGTTAATGCATATACAGAGTTTTCTACACTCAAACTTCTTCTGGTAAATTAGCAATTTACTAGCAATTTCTTTTGGGGAAAATTGCCATCACTTTCCCATGTTGTTTTGCTACTTCTGTATACTGGGTCTACACTAAACTACTTGGGGTTCATATTGATCAAAATGTAGCTGCCCTGATCTGTGGAGCTAACCCTTTAGACATGCACGGATAGCTAACAATTATTATGTGTCTATCATCTTATTCACCAATTTTGGTTCCTTTTATTTGTGCCTGTACCAAATATGCAAGAGGATCAACCTTATGTAAGTCCTACTGCCTTCTTCTTATGTGAAATATATTAACATATTTTTGCCTGTTCTGCTATAACAAACATTTTGTTGTAAAAGTGAAAAGCATAGACTGTTTGTAATTTTTGGCTTTTATCTGCTTCTCTTTTTTTTTTTTTTAATTATTCCCTATCAACGTTGAGAGAATTTGTTCATGTTTGTATGTTCTAGATCTTTTGTTACATCCCCATGCCCACTGGTGGTTTCACCATCCTAACCCTTTAGGTTTTAAAAACAATTTATTAGATTGAATAGAGCAAAATTTGATTCCTACATGAATATGTTTGCGAATTGTCCTTGAGATATATAAATGTAGCCCTTGTTCTGTAACTAATTCTTTAATTGCCTTTACCACCTTGAGTCAAGCTCATCAACAGGTTAATCCACCTCAAAGAGATAATTGATTTTGTAGGGATGGGTTTTCATGAAGAAATGGTTTCCAAAGCTATTCTTGAAAGTGTTACTACTTCTATTATCTTGTCAAACAACACATTTTTATTTCAAGAGCTTTTACCTCTATAATTGCTTGATTGTTATTTAAGAGAAAAAAAGCATATTTAATACTTGAAACTCTCCTCAAAGACTCGGTGAGTTAATCTGCACTTCATTCTATGCTGTGAAATGTCTATAACTTGATGAAATACTGAAAAGATGTCTCTTGTACTGAAAATGCTGCTAATGCTGCCTTATTCAATTTTTTATTTTGTTCATTTTTTATATTCAGGATCAATAAACTATTCCCTTTTGACTTAGATTCTGCTCTTGTTTTATTTTTAGTATTTTTTGTGGTGACTACAAGCTTAATTATTTTAACATTTAACATCTCTTTTTATTATTTTAATTTTTTTGCTCACGTAACTATTTTGGCTATGGTTGCCATTAGCTATTTTAAATATAAATGCCTTCCATGTGCTTTGCCCTTTTTTATTATTTTTCTTAATGCCAACACTTCTTCTCACGTTACTTTGTGACAAGAATATTTTTTATATTTGTCACATTAGATTTTTTTTATTTGACATTTTTAAAAAAAGTGAGAATTATAACATATAACTAAAAGTCAAACTCAACTTTTTATTTTATTTGTCAGATTTTGTCTTTTTCTACTTACATATTTATCATTTTTTTAATATTAGTGACAAATATAACATTTTTGTCTTTTACCTTGATATTTTGGCTCCACTCTTTTCATTTTTCCCTCTTATCTTTTCGTTTCCCCCCGCCCTAGATATTGCTTCCTCACTTCAGTAAACCACCGACACATTTCTCATCAAATAAAATGCATGAAATTGCTCAAAGTCTCATCAGCTAGAGCACTCGTCAACGCATCATCAATGACTTTGGGTTACATTTTGGCTTTGCTTTCGATTTACGGTAAGTTTCATTGTAGAGTTTTTGCTATTTCAGTTTCTTCACTGTTTTCTAAATCACAAATCTCATGATCGAAACCCTAATCTCCCAAATCCTTAATTTCGAAACCCTAAGTATTATATTTGTGATTTTATTATTTGCCCTTATCATTAATTGCACATTTTGATTGCCATTTAAACCTAAAATCTTCTCTGTCTTTCGATTTTGTAATTATTCTTTGCTTTTATTGTTTTTTTTATTTTTGTGGTTTTATTCAAAATCTTCTATTTTTTTTTTAATTTTTTGTAACTATTTTTTGGTGGGTTTTGTATCAATGGTCGTTTGATGGCTTTGCATGGTGTGTTTTCTCCTTAATTGTTTTAATTAAAACCTGTTTTGTCTAGTGGTGAATGATTGTCGATATGCTGTGTTTTTATTTTTCTTTTTGATAGACAAATTGCATGTTAATGATATGATAAGCATAAACTGGTGAAAAGAATCCTTTTGGCTGAATTTTTCATTTTTTCTTAATTTTTTCTAATTGTTTGTTTTAATCTTTGGAAATATGCATATAAAGACTATGGAATAAAGATCTGTTTTGGATTGAAGGGAAGATCTAGAGTTGCAAGCATTGCAGGGCCCATCTTGCTTTGTGTGACGATATTGTTTCCAAGGTTATATTTTTTAACCTTTGATTTTGCTGTAGCTTTACGTTATATAATGGTCTTGTGGAATCTTCATCTTGGTATGGCTAATTTGTTTGATTTGCGTGGTTCTTTATTGGGATTGTGAATGTTCTTTTTAATTTATTTGGTTATATTTTTTGACAATATTGTTCTTCTTCTTCTTCTACTTTTTCAGTTCAAGATTTATTAATTTCTGGTGCTTGATCATGTGCTTAGTTCCTGGAGTTCTTGTATTTCTTTTTGTGAAAACCAAGTTTTGATTTTTTTTGTTTGGTTTTGTTAATTTATGCTCTATACCTAACTTTTATATTTTCAGATGTTATATATTTGAATTTTTGGATCATGATCAGATGTCATATATTTGATTTCAGATGTTCATATAGACATGGAGAGTTCTACCAACAGTGCGATCCTGGCGGGTTTCTTTTTTTCTTTTCTGTTCTTTAATTTTATTTGTTTTCTGTATTTAATTGGAATCTTACGTTGACTGCCAATATCAATTGTTAAGATATTTTGGTTGTGTTCAATTAAGGGCTTCGTTTCTTTTAGGGTAATATTGTCTCAGTTTGTTTTTATTTCTTTTTTGTTTTGTATGAATTATTGGTCAATCTATTTTTATTTTTTCTATTTTGTATGAATTATTGGTCAATTACTGTGCTAAGAATTGCTAAGTTTAATGCTGTAGGTATCTTGAAAAAATTAAAAAGAGTGCAAAGTTGAAGGTTGGTGGTGTTCTCTTGTGATTTGATGATTTTTTTTAATTCTTTAGGCAAGTTTTCTGTTGCAACATTTAAAGCTTCCTTTTGCAATGCTTGTTTTTGGATTTCTTTTTTTTTAATGCTTACTCAGAAGTGGTATTTTTTTCTTGAATGGTCATTTTGTTGTTCTTTTTCTTGAATACTCTTGCTTTTTACTACTGCACAATTTTAAAGATTAGTTATGTCTCAAATCAATTAAAAAAATTTATTGGATAACAGGAAATGTTGATAATTTTTTTGTCATGATTCTTGTCTATAAAATGTCAAAATGAAAAGATAGAAGCAGTCCTTTGATTGTATATCTCACATGGCATCATACTTATCAAAATGTGACTTAATCACGTGCAACCTGCTCATTTTCAGCCTCTACTCATGTTTATTTATTTGTTACTAGGAAATGGCATCATACTTATCATATCTGTTAGTTTTAACCCGGCGAATCTTGGTTCATCAATTAGAGTTCAATCCCTGGCTGAAGGTTTCTCTTCTTCTTCGGCTATGCCCTCCCCTGCGGGTTTTAGTTTCAAAGCCTTTGGATACAAATTTGTACTCCCAGAATATGCTCCTACTGTGCTTTCCGCTCAGTGAAATTGTAGTTGCTTTCGAACCTGTCTATTTGTCTAAACCATTAGGAAGTTTTTCTTTAATAAGTAAGCTTGCTTGCACAAAAAAGACATATTTTAAGCATGCAATTGCTTTGATCTTTCATGTTTACGTTGTTAATTGTATTAAATGCCTAGATTGCTGCTAAAACCACTCCTCAAATGCCATATTACAGTTGGATTTACTTTTGGTTGCTTATGGCTGCGAATTGTGGACTTTTCATTAGTGAAGAGGCTCTAAATATCTGGGTCTATCCTTTGAACTAGTACTTCTGCTTTGTTTAGATCTTCAGGTTTCATTTGACTTCTAGTTCAACAAAGATAGTCCTCTTATAAATTCACTATTTGGTTGAACTTAACAGTTGATTTTCTTGCATTGTAGGTCGGCATATCTTTAGCACGATTGCTATCTTATAAATTTAATATGTTAAATGTGTAAATTATTCCAGAAAAGCAATAGAAATTGAGAAAACATGTTGTTATGCAAAAAATCATATGTATGCATGAAAAGCTTTTAGAGTCAGAACACAAGATGCCAAAGTTAACCTGTCATTGCCTTGAAAATATTTCTCTTTGTTGCCTTTGTTTTGATTTCTAATATGTTAGATTAAAGTTTCTTTCTGAACATGGCAATTTTTACCTGCAGGGGAGTTTGTATTAGTGATATGATACCATTTTACTTTAGGAAGCTTTTCAGGCAAAGTGGGGCTGTAGAGGATGTTAGTTCCAAGGTTTATTAGATTCGCTTTGCTTTAGTTTTGTTTGATATATATTAGGAAATATTTTATGGGATTGATGATTTCTTCACTCTTATGTGTTTGGATTACTTCCGTTGAGCTTTGATTTTTTTAATGAAAATCTTGTTAGAATGTTTTTGTTTTCAGTTCCATCTCAGCTTGTAGCATCTTGACAGAAGGAGTTCACGAAAACCATAACTTATGGAACACCTAGATATTTGAATAATACTTTTTAGGTTATTTTAGGTTCTCTTAAAAGCAAAATCGAATAGTTGTGAAGTTTAGTTGTGTGTTATTGTACAAAAAAATTTAGTGCAGTTGTTCAAAGTTTCTGTCATATTGACCGTAGTTTAGTTTAGTTTCTGATGCATTTCATTATTTATGGTTTTAGCTTGTTTTTGCATTTGTTAGCTTGAAGGGTTTGTTTTAGTTTTGCTTAAATTTGCAATTTTGTCATTTTAGTTTTTGTGCTTTGTTTGGTTCTTGAGAAAATTGAGGGAAGGAAAGGAAGAAATTAGTAAGGTGTATTTTTTGTTATTTTTATTTGCTGTTAGATAATATTGAAAGAGGATGTGGATGAACTGGGGAAGAAAGGACAACTTCTGGATGTGAAGGCAGGGTATTATAGGAATTATCTTCTGCCAACGGGCAAGGCCCAGATTGTGACTCCTCTTCTGCTCAAGTAATGTTCTACTTTTCTTTCGATTATGTTTTAGTTTTGGCAAGTCTTCTTTTGTTTTTAAGTTGTTCCTAGTAGAATTCTAGTGGAGGATTGCTAATTAATGGGAAGTGCTTTCAGTGAATGCTACAATTATTTGATAATTATTCTCCTATGTTTTGTGCAAATTAATTATTTTTTTGAGATTTGTATTCATCAATTATGAATTTTAGACTGGAAAAACGTAGTTTTAGCTTAGAAAAAAGATTATTCTCGTATTTTGTGTGCCAAAGAAACCATATTTGTGTGTTCCAAATTATGGTATACATTGGATTTTTCCTAAAGTATCTCATAATTTTGGTTAGGTCTATTGGATAGCATTCATCCTTGCACCAAAAGTTTATTTTATCTCTTTTTATTCCATAGTATTCCCAGTTTTCCTCAAGTTGATTTAATTGAGTCGCATAAAGAACAATAATGTATATTCTAGATAATTCGAATTTCCTTTTGCTTGTTTGTTTAATTTCCTTTAGCAGACTTTAGTTGTTGTCCGCTTGGTGTTCAAATAATCAAATAACATATATATCAAAATAGTTTTGTATTAACTTTGAAACAGTGGTTTTCAGAACATGCATAGGCCAACCTTTGTTGCTCATATATGGGCTTCTGGTTTCTTTTCTTCTTTTTTTATTTTTTTTGCTGCACCTTTCTAAAATAGTGTTGTTCTGGTCAGACCCTATGACTATTTTCTATTATTCTTTTAAATTCTGGTGTCTTTTTAAATGATTATCAATTGCAAGATGCCAATGAGATGACAATATGAATTTTCCTTTTTGATTTATCAAGTTGACTGACTTTTCCCTGTAAACTCCCTCTTTGTCATTGAAAAATTGTGTTAATTGAAAACTTATTAAAGTGTTCACAGTTTTGCAATAGCATGTAAGATAATAGTTGGTTAATGGAGATTGGATAACATGTTTGTGTACGATTACTCTTTCATTGGATTGGATTTGTCTAGCCCATTGTTGACATATATTTTCTGTATGCGATAATGATTATGAAATATGTTCGATTACTGATGGAGTACTTGCTTTGTTTTGCTGCTTTGAAATAAACTTATATATTTTTGCAGGGAAATGAAGATGGAAGAGGAAAGAATCGAGGCTGAGAAGCAATAGGTAAGTACTATCCATTTATTTCTTTCTGTCCCATGGTCTTACTTTTAATGCATGCTTGCGGGGTCACAATTTGATTTCAAAGCTCTTTCTTGGTAGGTTGATGGTTCTGATTCAGAGATATTTAGGGTTAAGCATCGTACTTCATCGAAAGTGGAGAAGAGAACTGTGAATTATACAATATCCTCAAAGCATTTTGAGCATAAGGTATTATTTGTAGTGCTCTGAGCTTAGTTTCTGATGCATTTTGTTGCTATCATTTGTGTGAAACTATAACTGAATATCTTCTAATATTGTGCACTTTAACTTGTTTTCTGTTGTGGTTAATTGGGTGTTCATTAACTAATTGATGGCATGATGTAGGATGATGTCATGAGGCTTAGATGGTATTGGTGAATATGGGCATGGAATTTTTGAAATCCTTGAAATATAAACTTTACACGTCGAAGCTTGGAGTTGAGGTTTATGTATTTGAGTTTACTCTTTAAATTCCTCGTCTCAAGTCTTCTGTAGGGAGTATTCTTATGGACTTTATTATCTCTTCAACTTTTTGTATTAAAAGAAAATATCTTGTAAAAATGAAAAAATAAAAAATTAGAAGAGTCTTATTTCTTCCAGCACCGAGTGACTCTTTCACCCCATTACTTGGGGAAGATAAAAGTATTTCTTCTACCACTTTCTTTCAACTATTAAACTGAATTAGTGTAACTAATTGATCTGGTTGTCAAAGTTTTATATTGTGAGTCTGCAATTAAGACTGATCAGATTAAGGTTGACAAGGAAACCTAGGAAATGCTTGCTGCTCTTGGCATGTCTGACATTTCTGGGTTTGTTGAAGTTGAACCACAAGCGATGATTGCTCCTACTGTTTTTGGTCAGGGCGGTGGACCAGGCAGGAGGTACTAAGGTAATCCTAGCTTTGCTGAGAAGTTTAGAATAGATGTTTGTTTCATTTGGACTTATGTTTGTTATGGATGATTATATGAGTAGTTTTGTTTGTGATTTCGAGACAAAAATTAGTTGAACTTGCAAAGATACTTAAGTTGATCTAATGGATGGATTTTTTTTTGTCATATTATATTATATTTTACCTTCTAGTTAGTTCATTTTGCTCAGCGGACGTGCTGAAAATTTGCCCTGTCTGAATTGGATTGAAGCTATACTTATGGCAGTGTGGAATTTGATTTTGTTGTTGAAAGGAAGTATGTAGTTGCTTAGTGTCAACATTAACAAATAACAATGGCAGTACGGCCACTACTTATTTGGTGTTTTTGAACTTACCAGCAAGATAAGTTTTTGTCTAGTTTCTAGTATCCGAAAGGCTTAACCATAAACACAAGTGTTGCTTGCTTATGTGAATGATTGTGAATGATTGGCTCTTTGTAGGGATTGTCATGGATATAGCTAGATGCTCTTTTTTTCTTTTTAAGTTTCAGTTCTCTTCAGTGTATTGCGTGTGAACCTTTTTTCCTCAATGCAATGATTATAATAATTTTTCTCTTCATTGTTTGCGGCAAGCCAGTCAACACTTAGCTTGTTGTCAATTTGTGTTCATTCTACTCTATTAATTTATTAATGTCAAAACATCTTTTAATTTTCATGATTCGTGTAAATATCTTGCGTCAATTGTTTTTGTTATTTTACTGTTTGCAATTGAAATGTCTTATATCAACATTTTCTGGTGGTAATATTTAAGTTAGGATATGTTGCTTTATTAACTTGCTGGGATTTATGAAAATAGGTATAAGGCTCTAGCTATTTGGGTGTCATTTTTTAACTTGGATGCTAAGATCTTGTCTTTGATTATAGTATATCAAATGCTCATTAATGTATGAATTATTGTAGATCAAAGTTATTATTTATTTCCCCCAGTGATTTTGTAACTTTATGTTTTGATGTCTGGTAGAATAGCTGCCCTGTTGTTTGTGTTACCTATACTTCATAGCTTAATTGTGAATTGTTATATGCAGGAACAATATATTAGGGACGCAATTGGTTCTCCATTGCTCTCCTTCACCTTGATGCAACCACATGCGGTAAGTTGCTTTAAATAAGTACAGTTTAAGTTAGTAAATAGTTGCATTTTAATTCAGTTTGATAGTTCAAGTTATCTTTTATATATTATTTATCTCACCTTTTTTTGGCAATTTGTTTGAAGTTAGTGTTATGTTTTGCAAATATTTTTGTGCAAACCTTTTTATCTGAATACAAAAATTATGAACAAAATGGAGAAAAACAAGTTTATCTTTTTGTAGTTGAATTTCTTCAACTGCCCAATAGATCTTTAGCTTTTAGTTTCTATATTAACCAAGGTTTAGTAAGTGGGTTTTAATTGATACTAATCGTTTTTCCTTTGTTCTGGCAATTTGTGATGTGATGTACCACAGAAGTTGGCTGGTTAGCTTGATTTTAATTTAAGCATATTGCATTTCCTATGTATTGCTGTAATTTAAGTCAAAACAATTTGTTCATGGTGTACTGTTGACCATTGCATGTATATGATTAATTTTCTAAGCTAATCTACTTAAGTAATTTGTAAATTGAATTTGTTATGAACAAGTTAAATTGAATTTGTTATAGACAAGGTAAGTGTGTTGATTTTGTACAGTTTAAGTTTAATTTTATACTTATTGGACTGTTAAGTAGTAGGTTGACTTCGTAAATAGGTTTCATGGATTTTTTTTTTGTTTTGTTAATTTATGCTCTGTAGCTAGCTTTTATATTTTCAAATGTTATATATTTGATTTTCTGGATCATGTTCAGATGTTATATATTTGATTTTAGATGATGTTACAAACATGGAGAAGTTCTACCCATAGTGCGATCCTGGTGGGTTTCTTTTTTGTTTTTTCTTTTCTTTAATTTTGTTTGTTTGCTTGGTTTATTTAATTCAAAATGTATTACATTGGCTGCCAATATCAATTGTTAAGATATTTTGGTGATGTTTAGTTAATGGCTTTGTTTTTTTTTTCAGACCAATATTATCTGAATTTTGTTATTATTTTTTCTGTTTTGTATGAATTGTTGGTTAATCTGTTTTTAATTTTTTTCTATTTTGTCTAAATTGTTGGTCACTTACTGTGCTGAGAATTGCTAAGTTCAATGCTCTGGATATCAGAACAAATAAAAAATAAAAAGAATGCAAAGTTCAAAGTTGGTTGTGTTCTTTTTAGCCGTTTTTATTTTTTAATTCTTTAGGCAAGTTTTCTACTATAGCATTTGAAGCTTCCTTTTGCACAACTTGTATTTGGATTTCTTTTGTATTCAATGCTAATGTAGAATTGCTCTAGTTTTGCTACTTTGGTTGTTTAGGCTAGCAAAGCAGGTAGTTTGTGCAATAAATATAACACGATATTGTATTTTGTTTGTGTTGTTCATTATATGTGACTCACCTAAAAGTAAATAGTTTGTGCTAACTATTGCATCTTCAGCATTTATTTTCTTTGCTGTGGAAGGTTTTTTAACTGGAAATTACTCACTGATTCTAAATGTAACAGGAGCTCAGAGAAGAGAGTGACTGCAATTGCTACTAGCAATGATGGTAAGCATGTTTGTTTTGCTGACAAATTTGCAGTTGTTTGGGTTTTGGACCTGTATGAAGTTGATTGCAGTCAAGCATTAGTCAATAAGAAGGCATCACTATTGCTTGCTCATTATTGTAGTATAATTACCAGCCTGGTGAGTTAGTCACAATTTTGCATTTAGATCTTTCTTTTTCTTCTCATACACGTGGATTTTTGTTGGCTTAGTAGCATTTTTGAGCTTAGATCTTGAACAGATTAATGCCCCTCATGCATCAAAAGATTTCTGCAGGATGAAATCTTTCTCCATGCTCTGATCTTTGGTTTTTTATGATTTAGTACTTTCTGTGAGATAAAATCTTATTCTAGAGTTTGTAAAATCAATTACTGTCCTCGTCTTTTACCTATTGCCAAAAAAGGTATTTGTTTCTGAGTACTGAAGCTATTCTGAATTTCTTATACTGCTACCCCAACAAAACTCGCCACCGTGACTTGCATCTTTCTTTGCCCCTTCATTATCTGGGTATATTCTTTCTCATAATTGTTGTCCAAAATGTAGGTCATACTTGATGAGGAGAGTTTCCATGGGATATCAAAAATGTCGTTTAAAATCATTTTGTCAAGGCCAGCATTGGTTTTCAACTCAGATGCTATTGGTCAAGGAAGTCTGGCACCTTGCTGCACAACCAGGTATGTAAAAAGTAACCTTGAAGTTGATTGTCCTATTGCCTATAATAGACCTTGTAGATTTCAGGATTGACAAAGGATTTTGATCCATGTATTTTTGTCCAATGCACGTTTTCTTGTCTATAGTGGCTTAGTTTTGGTTGTGGTTACTGTACTTATTTTCTGATTTGAATCATTGAAAGTGAATGATTGGTATGCTTTAAATTACGGTCAAATATTGTTAGCTTAAGTTCTAGTACCATAAAACTCATTTTTGGGGTTGCAATCTGCTCTACTTTTGCAGTAAGTGCTGAAATGCAGGAGCAACGGATAAAAAGTGTAGCTGCTGGTTAAGAACTGCAAGTGTCCTTAAATTTTGTTCTTTTTCTGATACTATTTAATTTGCTTATTGACATGTCTACTATTATGATTGTTACAAAGAACTATTTATATCTCTTTTTAATTAAACACTCGCATAGATCATTTATTTCAATAGTGTATAATAAATCTAGGAAAGGAGCTATTTGTGTGTGTTGTATATGTCAAATTGGAGTATTGACAAAGTCGTACAGGGTAGAAAAATAACAAAAATTAGTACTACTATGTTTTTTAAGGAGCAAAACCATATCTATAATTACAAAGCATTATTTATCGGTCAAAAACCGATAAATATTGTACAACAGCCATATTTATCGGGCAAAAAGCGACAAATATGGTATAATAAAACGTGAAATCATATTTATCGGTCAACAAGCGCCAAATATGACGAAATTTAAATAATGTGACCGTTGGCATGTCATATTTATCGGGCAAAAAGCGATAAATATGGTAGGGAATCATATTTATCGGTCAAAAAAAGTCAAATATGGTAAAACTTAAAAAAATTGACCGTTACATAACCATAAACAAGCGCCAAATATGGTGAAATTTAAAAATTTTTACCGTTATCATGCCATATTTATCGGACAAAAAGCGCCAAATATGATGCAATTTAAATAATTTGACCATTGGCATGCCATATTTATCGGTCAAAAAGCGATAAATATGGTACAATAGAAAGTAGATTCATATTTATCGAGCAAAAAGCGCCAAGTATAATGAAATTTAAATAATTTGACCGTTGGCATGCCATATTTATCGGATAAAAAGCGATAAATATAGTAGAGAATCATATTTATCGGTCAAAAAGCGCCAAATATGGTGAAATTAAAAAAATTTGACCGTTACGATGCCATATTTATCGGTCAAAAAGCGACAAATATGTTACAATTCAAAAATTTGACCGTTAGAAACCTCTATATTTGTCACTTTTGTCACAAAAAGTGACAAATATGTGATTTTTTTAACAGTACATTATGGGTTATATTTGGCGTTCTTAATATGACAAATATGATTGACACCATATTTGGCGTTTTGACCGACCGCCAAATATTGTCAAATATACCATATTTGGCGGTGCCATAGATGTCGTTTTTATGACCGCCAAATATGGTCATATTTGACGGTCAAAGACTGCCAAATATGGCGTTTTTTCTTGTAGTGTCTTTGGTGTCCTAGTTCAAGGAAGATTATATCCAGCAGAGATGTGACATTTGATGAGTCTTCAATGTTAATCAGAAAATCAGACAAAGGTGAATGGTACTCCACAGCAGGTGGAGCATACTCAGCAGCAGGTGGAGTTTGAAACGATGACATTGAACCCAGTTAAATCTGTTGAGACAGATGATGGTACTCCTGTGACAGAGGAGGATTTGGGAGATGATGGTGACGATTCTACTCAGGAACTTCTACAGCAACAAGAATCTATTGCAGTTGATAGGCCAAGACGTGAGATTCGCAAACCTACTCGATTTGCTAATATGGTGGCCTATGCACTTCCAATTGTAGATGCTGATGTTCCTTCCACTTATAGAGAGACAGTCAGATGTTCTGAAGTTGATGAGTGGAAGACAGCTATGAGCGAAGAGATGCAGTCTCTTCAGAAGAATGAAACTTGGGAGCTAGCTCAACTACCAAAGGGTAAAAAGGTAATTGGGTGCAAATGGGTATATGCAAAGAAAGATGGATTTCCTGACAAGAATGACATCCGCTACAAGGCAAGGTTGGTAGCTAAAGGCTACGCTCAAAGGGAAGGAATTGACTACAATGAGGTATTTTCTCCAGTTGTGAAACATTCTTCCATTAGAATTTTGTTGGCCTTGGTAGCTCAGATGAATATGGAACTAGTTCAACTTGATGTAAAAACTGCATTTTTACATGGTGACTTGGAAGAGGAAATCTATATGACTCAGCCAGAAGGATTCAAAGTTGCTGGTAAGGAAAATTTGGTATGCAAACTGAAAAAATCGCTTTATGGCTTGAAGCAGTCTCCCAGACAGTGGTATAAGCGATTTGATCGGTTTATGATGGGTCAGAGGTACACAAGAAGCAAATTTGATAACTGTGTGTATTTTTGGAGGCTACATGATGGTTCTTTTATTTATCTACTCTTGTATGTTGATGATATGTTGATAGCTTCGACGGATGACGAAGAAATTGCAAAGTTGAAGACTCAGTTGAATCGAGAGTTTGAGATGAAAGATTTAGGTGAAGCGAAGAAGATTCTTGGCATGGAGATTAGTAGAGATAAAGCGAGAAGCAAGATTTGTTTGACTCAGAAGCAGTATCTGCAGAAGGTATTACAACGGTTTGGCATTACAGAGCAGTCAAAACCTGTAAGTACCCCACTTGCTCCTCATATGAAGCTCAGTGCATCTTTATCTCCTAGTACAGATGAGGAACGAGAGTACATGTCTCGAGTTCCGTATGCTAATGCAGTTGGTAGCCTGATGTATGCTATGGTGTGTACGAGACCGGACATTTCACATGCAGTTGGAGTTGTGAGCAGGTATTGCATGATCCTGGTAAAGGACATTGGCAAGCAGTGAAATGGATTCTACGGTATTTGTTGAAAACCGTGGATGTTGGCTTAGTCTTTGAGAGAGATGATACATGTGGTCAGTATGCTATTGGTTATGTTGATTCAGATTATGCTGGTGATTTGGATAAACGTCGGTCAACAACCGGTTATGTGTTTACTCTTGCAAGAGCACCAGTGAGTTGGAAGTCTACTTTACAGTCTACAGTGGCTTTGTCTACTACAGAGGCAGAGTATATGGCTATGACAGAGGCTGTGAAGGAAACTATTTGGTTACAGGGATTACTGGATGAATTGGGAATTGGGCAGAAGAAGATCACTCTTTATTCTGACAGTCAGAGTGCTATCCACTTAGCGAAGAATCCAGTGTTCCATGTTCGTACGAAGCATATTGATGTTTAGTATCATTTTGTGCGGGAGATCATTGATGAAGGAAGAATCTTACTTCTGAAGATTGAGACTGCCGAGAATCTCGTAGATATGTTGACTAAGGTTGTGATAGCGATCAAGTTCAGTCATTGTTTGGACTTGATCAATATTGTACGAGTTTGATCGCGCCATTGGGCGCATTTGGAGGCGTTGCTGCTGTGATAGAGAATATGGGAAAAAGAAGAAATTTGTGATGGGTCGGCATATTCGCCAAGGTGGAGATTTGTTGAGCATTGTGGCTCATATGCTAGTGGGAGAGATCCCACATTGGTTAAGTAGCAAAGTGTGGGTCTCATGTGGGCTTATAAATAAAGCCATGTGAGAGATGTTTAAGTGTCCCATTTTGAAATATCTTTCACCCTCCATAATTGTAAGGTCTCACAAAAAAGACCTCATAGTTTCAGGGCCTTTTAGTAAGGACCTTAAAGTTTGTAATATTTGCTTTTTCCCTTCTTTGTTTTGGGTATTTGTAGTATTGCCCAATTGTTTAGGTAATTATAGTTTGATCCAACTATTTGGGTAATTACAGTTTAGCCCAATAGTTGTGGTATTTGTATTGTGGCCCAAAAGGTTGTAGTTCTCTTTGAAGATAGTAAAAAGTTTTTTCATCAGCGCCCGAGGACGTAGGTACTAATACCGAACCTTGTTAAATCCTGGTGTGTATTCTATTTCTGTATTGTGATTGATTGGTTGCCTCTTTAGTTGCTATTATATTCAATTATCTGGCATAGTTGTGGTTGTGTATTTTTTGGGTTGTTCGGATGGTTATTGTTTCCGTTTGTGCATAACAAAGGTAATAAAGCATTGTCAATACACATTTTTTTTTTGTTTTCTGGTTCACCCATATTATGGTAACGATTACCTGTGTTTGCAGCGAGTGCCAAGTGCAAGTTGCTTTAAGAAGAAAGGTCTACAACATTATGACGTCTTGAGCGAACTGTTCAACACAAGTACTACCACTGGAGCCTGGCATCATGCATCAAATGAGTGTCCTCCTTCTCCCGAAGCACACAACCTGGTGGAGGATAACTTCAGTTCACCGATCACAGATGATACATACGTTCCACCTTCATCCACACAAATTTGTCATCATAGAGGGAAGAGGCCTTGCAATAATAATGAATGTGATGTTTCACAGGCAAACACACCTTAGGGGGCTGATACTAGGTACTTTGAGATTGCTATTGAGTTGATGAGTTTATAGGTTGGCCCAAAAAAATTCTAGGAGTGAGCAGTCCAATAGTCAACCAACATTACCTTGTGACTTTGTGCCTGAATATGTCAAAGCTTTTTAAGACCTTGGTGATGTGGATGTAGATGGCTTTACTAAATTCTTGGAGAAAATAGTTCACACACCTGCGTATTGAGGTGCATGGCTTCAGATGGATGAGGCACTCAAGAGGGCATGGTTGAAAACCCTGTAGGTGTGCTTTGGTTTGACTGAAGGTGTTTACGTTTAGTGTGTTCATCCAGGCTGTTGGAATTTTTTGTGGGTCACAGTCTATATTAGAACTTGTTATCTTTTAGGCTAAGTTGAACTTCATGTGTGCTACACTTATTTCATTAGTTGTGGAATTAATGTATCTGTAGAATTAATGTCTATTGTTACTTTCACTAGCTTGAACTCATAATCGCATCTCGCAGGAGTGATATTAACTTATGCTACAATAGTTTTCCTTTTTTTTAAGTGTGCAGTTTTTGAGATTGGACGATGGCATTTCAAGTGCTATTTTTTTAACTTTCCTTTGCTGTTGCTGGAGTTGTTTGGTGATAGTGTTATACTATTTGGATTTTTCTTATTAATTTTCACTGAAGCTTTCGTTGCTTGCATTGGAGACAGTTCGATTTAGATATTGTGTATGAACTGCATAATCATGCTTGTGCATTCTCTTGGTTGTTCATGTACTACATAATTATAAGCTACTGCTGATGCATTTTAATGTTGTTAACTTGCTGCATAATTAGGCTGCAACAGTATGGATGTTGTCTATGCACGTATTGCACAATTATGTTGCTATTCTTTGCAGAATTTGGAAGCTGCAGTGTGCTTCTTTACCTATTGAGTTTTTTCGCGGGCAGCTGTTTTTATATCATTTTTCCACTGTCGCAACATGTGATTGTAGCTCTTTTAAGCTTCGGCTGCTGCACTTTATTATTGCTTTCACTAGCTTGATCTCATAATCGCATCTGGCAGGACTGATATTAACTTAGGTTGCAACAGTTTTTTTTTTTTAATTTATTTTAAGTGTGCAGTTTTAGAGCTTTGGATGGTGGCATTTCAATTGCTATTTTTTTTTTGTCCTTTGCTGTTGCTGGAGTTGTTTGGTGATAGTGTTATAGTATTTAGCCTTCGATTTTTAATTTTCAATGTTGTAGGCTTTCGTTGCTTGCATTGGAGACGATTCGATTTAGATATCGTATATGAACTCCATAATCATGCTCGTGCATTCTCTTTGTTGCTCGTGTACTGCATAATAATAAGCTACTGCTGTTGTATTTTAAAGTTGTTAACTTGCCACATAGTTAGGCTGCGATAGTGTGGGTGTTGTGTATACACGTACTGCATAATTATGCTGCTGTTGTTTGCGGATTTGGTAGCTACGGTGTGCTTCTTTACCTATTGAGTTTTTTCGCGAGCAGCTGCTACCATATCATTCTTCCATTGTCGTAGCATCTGATTGTAGCCATTTTAAGCTTCGGTTGCTGCACTTTCAAGGGTTAACCTACAAGTTGAATTTCGTGTTTGCATGTTTAGCTTCAGCTGCTATAGTTTTAGAAATTGTGTGCTGCCTGCTTGTCAATGTGGTTTTTGGCGTTTAGACTTTAATCTACTGGAGTTAACGCTTCAAATTTGGGTGCAGTACGAATTGGAGTGCCTTTAGGCTTTTACATGGTTCAATAATATTTGTAGTACAATGTAATATAACAATAATAAAAAAATAATGAAAATAATGATAATAACAGTAATAATAATAATAATTTAATACTAATAATAATAACAATAGTAATACAAATAATTTTTATAAAAATAATAATAACAACAACGTCAATAGTAATAATAACCTATAATTGCTAGGATTATTGATATTTCTAATACTAACAACAATGACCTATAAAATTTCTATATCTCAATTATGATGTCTAATAATAATAACATAAATAGTAATAATATCCTCCTAATTATATATGTCATGTTGGATAACAGAAAATATGGACTATGGAGACATTTATGGGAATTATGATAGCGCAATGGAGATGAAGCCAGGAAGAATCTTTGATGAAACAGACGGTTCATCCGATAGCTTTGATGAAATTGATGAGCTATGTTTTGAAGTTGCATTAGTGTAAATGGCAACACAACAATGACCAAGGATTCATAGAAACCCGTGCAAAAATCGGTCCTACACCAGAATTGATTGGATACATGACACGTTGAACGAGAATGATGATGTAATGTATTCTGATAAGTGTCTATTTATATATCATTTTCATATCAATTCGCCCATGTTTCTTTGCTATATTCCTTGGTATTTTTATGTTTTTGTGTGGTTTTGATGTTTGTAGGAGTTTTGGAGCAACTTGCACAAAAATGAAGTAAAACCCTTCATTTTCACCTCTGCTAGTCAGCCATCTTCTCGTATTTAATTGTATTGATATACAATGAACCCGATGACATATTATATACCGTTGGAAAGCTCTCGAAGTCTATTTTCTGGAGAAATTTACGGTTTATAAATCCATTCAGTGTACCAAAAGTTGTAATCAAAACAGTGTGAGAAGTATAGAAATGTAAATTCCACAAATCACTGTAGCATGTATAATACGGGACACTGTAGCAGGTTACTGTAGCAGAGTATTTAAACACATTTTAGGGTTTATTTTCATAACTTGAAGAGGGGAGAACGTGGTGGAGGCTGCAGCTCTGGAATTCTTTCATCTCTTGGAGTTCTTGAAGGAGAAAGGAAGCTTGGAAAGAGGAAGAACTACAATCCAAAGAGAATTACATCAAATTTGCTAAGTTTTTCCCTTCCCTTTCATTTTCTTGAATGTCTCCATGTTGTAGTGTATTTACCACGTTCTTAAACATGTGTAACTGAATCTGAATTGGTTGAGGGTGATTTCAAAGCCCCTGATATGGTTTTTGTAAGTTGATTGTGCAAGAAGTTGTTATCCAATTCTCTAATTGAATTTGCTTATATTTTCCTATATCTAATGCTTATGATTGCTTGCTGTATTGTATTTTGAATGGCCAACTAAATATGATCTGGTTGTTGTCTATTGCTAGACTAGAAATCTTGATCCGTAATTGTCTTGAATTTCTAATTCTTAGTAGCACAATTGTGATCAAAGATTGTAATTGGAGAATACAATCTAAGTTAAATAATCTGAGCTTGTGTGTTTATTGCTTAAATCAACCTATCTTTCTTATCGTAATGCATTCATTGAATTAAATTTAGAGAGCTTGTTCTAGGTTGTTTAATGGATAGAGATTAAATAAAGAGCCTGTTTTGTTTAACAACAAAGTAAGGAAAGATTGGGATAAAAGAGCTTGTTGTTATCTACGGTTGATAATTTCAATGGTGTAATTGGATGACAATTCTACAATTAATTCGCAAATCCATATCTTGTGGTCGAGAAGGATCCATTAACCAGGTTTCTCTCATTGATTTTTCAATCTGTTTAAATTTGCATTGTGTTATTCTTTACTTGCATTAATATTTCATCTAGTTAATTAATCAACAAAACCCCCCTCATTTAGTTTATTGTTGCTTTCGAATAACAAATTCAATTAGAATCAATCCTCGTGGTAACGATATCTTACTTATCACTTTATTACTTGTGCGACTAGTATACTTGCTAGTTTCGAACGCATCATATTCTATGTTTCGCATGATATATGAGAGATGTATTCATTCAGTTAGTTGACACTCTTGTTACCGGAGGTTATGTTAGGCAATCTGATGGAGCAAATGTGTGTGTTACGGAGGCCGTAGGTATATTCCTTGCAATTGTGGCACATAGTCAACAGATGCGGGTTTTTCGGCAGTGATTTATACGGTCACTAGAGACAATTCAACCAAGAAATCTACATGTCACCACCCCCACCACCGAAAATAGAAAAGATATACGATTCTTCCCATGGTTTCGGGTACGCTTTATTTGTATACATGTGTGATATACCAAGTTGACGTGCATATCATATTAATGGACAATGTATGAAATGTGTAGATTGTGTTTTAAATCACATGGCCTTGTAATGTAATTTCCTTGACGTAACATATTATATTCAATCAGAGATGTGTAGGGGCACTAGATGGCACACATGTTGCATTAGTCGCACCAGTTGAGAGGCAAATGGCATATCCAGGCCGACATTCCACAGTGACACAAAATATAATATGTGTATGTTCTTTTGATATGTATTTCACATTTGTGTACACTGGATGGGAGGGTAGTGCTAATGACTCAAGGATTCTGTTAGACGCACTCACTAACCCAAAAAGTACTTTCCCAGTTCCTCCTCAAGGTACACTTTGAATGTCCTTAACAATAAATGTATATATTATGAAACCACAATACTGTCGTAGCATATGGTAAAATCATCCTAACAATATCAATTTATAATTTTTTAGGGCATTATTATGTTGAAGACTCAGGGTACGCAAATATGCCTGGCTTTCTTGCCCCATATCGAGGTCATAGATATCATAGGTGGGGGGGATTTCGGTGGAGGCAATCACCAGCCTAGAAGTTATGAAGAATTGTTCAACAAAAGACATTCGTCTTTTCGTAATGTCGTTGAACGATGCTTTGGTGTGTTGAAGAAAAGGTTCACTATTTTGAAGACAATGCCTAATTTCAAGATATAAAAACAAAGTCCAATCCCTATTGCTTGTTGTACATTGCATAATTTCATTCGTATGCATGATGCAAATGATAGGTTAATAATAGAGTATAACGTTGACCACCGTGACATTGAAGAAGAGGAGCATAGAGAAAGGCCTTCTTATCGTTTAGATTTGTCGCAAGAAACCCTTAGTGCATGGGGTAGGTTTAGGGAAAACACGGCAAAGGCAATGCGGGATGCATATCAACGTGATGTGTAGAACAAGCTCACTCGTGTAGCAGTAGGAGTTGTAGGGCAAGTGAAAAGGAATTGCATCCACTCTTTGCATATTTTTGTTAAATTATTGTTTGTACCATACACGAAATGTATGCAATTACTTTAAATTAATTGCGATTTTTCACCAACTATTGGCAATCTGTGCTTGAGTGTGCAGATATTGTCAATTATACATGTTACAATAATTATGATGTACTTAGCATGTGTGATTGGCATGAGGAAAGTGCTATGATTTGAATTATTGGAAAAATGAAATTTTTTAGGCAGAAAATACCATTGAATGGTTAGGCCAAGCTGTCATGCCAAAATTATTATAAAATTATTGTGCTTTTACAACTGCAGGCAATCGGTTTGCATGGATGAAAAGGTGTAAAAGTTGGTTTTTCCTACTGACAAAGGGCAAGTATAGTCATTTACATTTCAAATTAATTATACTATTGTTTAGAAAACATAATCATTATCTTCAATGAATAAAAATAATAGTTGATAGTCCAATACAAAACATATATCTATTTTTAACAGCATAATCATAATCGTACATTAAAAAAATATATATTATTTTCATAATTCAATACCAAATACATATCTTTTTTAAAAAATGTAATAATTATATTTTCAGAAACATACAAAACCCATATTTACAAAATTAAACTAAAAAAACACAAACAAACACAACCTATGTATTTCAAACTTTTCATGTCTAATACTTCAAATGATGTATGCTAAAATACCTTTTCAATTTTATTACTTTAATTGAGAATGAGGTATTCTAAAATAAACTTTTTTTTTGGGATAATGACTATTACCTAAATCTATTTGAATCTAAAACCAACCATTATCATTTATATATTTTGATGTATCTATCATTAAATTAAGACTTGTTTGTTGTAGCTCAACTAATCTATTGGTGGTATCATTTATATATTTTGATGTATATGTCATTGAATTGAGACATGTTTGTTTTAGCTAATCTAGTTTTCAAAAGAGCTTCTCTTTTAATTATTATTTTAGTCACTCTGTTGTCATTCAAAGAAAAGTTTATAAATGATGATTAAATAAGCTCTGAATGATTATGCCAATTTCCACTTCTAAGAGTAAACAGAAAAAAAATAATCACCTAAAAAGAATCAATAGATGATTAAATATTAATTCTTTATTTTCAATACAAAATAATCTTGTATTATAAGTTCCATCTTGAGGTTAAATTTAGAGGTGAGAATCGGCCTATTAATATTGGGTTTGGCTATGGTACATCTGATATATCTTTATATTAAAAAAATTGTATAAAAGTTGTAAATTAATATATAAAAATTGTAAATGAATATATAAATATCTATAACTTTTATATACTCATTTACAACTTTTATACACTCATTTATAACTTTTGCATTCGATGTACCGTAGCATAATACTATTAGCATTATGGCTAGTTAGCTTTAGCCATAATAAAAATAGCTGATTAACATATATCTGATGATAAAAAGAAAGAAAAAAAAACAATTTCAGTAATACATAAGAGCTCCTTAATTAGTTTTTTCTTAAAAACGTATAATATTCACATATAAGCAATTTAAATGTCAACTAAAGCAAGAACGATGCAATTGAAACGAGAAAATCATCCTACATACTTCCAAGTAATTAACTTCAAGTAGAGAGCAGAAAAGGAATTTGCTTTGCTTGTTTCTAGTTAATTTCAGGCGAGCGATTTTCAGATATCAAAAAGTGTTCAAAACCCTAGCATTGAGGCTATTGGAGCAGGATATCCAACAAAAGAAAATGAAACATTTGGGCTTGATCTGATTGCCTTCGACTTCCTGGTTTCATGTTTTTTAGCCCAGACCTCCGGGAGCTTTCTAATTTCCAAGACTAAGAGACAGAGGGAGATCTATAGCTCGTTGTCCTTACAAAAAAAAAAAATGTATGTTCTAAATTATATTTCATGCTTAAATTTGGGGTTAGAAATTGTTGATTGAAGACGATCTCTTCCATAATAGTACTAAATGAATATTAAAATATGAAATAATCTTTGGTGGGACATTTTCACAGTAAAAGAGATGTTCAATGATAAGTTGGTGCCAACCCTTCTTGTTCCCTCGGCGGTTTAAACCTTGTGTTTGGAACTTGAGGAGGCCGAGGGTTGAAAGGTTGGCAAGAGAGGGAAAGAAATATGAGATTGATCAAACATATAAAAAGCGATATTCTAAAATACCTTTTTTGTATCCCTCTATCCCAGTTAAGTAATTAGTTTCTACTGACAAATGCTGGATATTGATATTAGATAAAATTTGAAAAGATCTTGGATCTCTGGCCATTTACTTATTGTAAATATTAAAACTCTATAATATTTTTCATGAAAGAGATAATAAACTAAAATAAGATTTGAGATTCTTTAAATAAATTCTTTAAATCAATAAAATGAATAACTCAATTACTTATTAATTTTTCTATCATCATTTCTTATAATAATAAAATAATAATAATACAATTTTCCTCTCATTAATGTGTACTAATTAAAAGCAAAATGCTAGTCACGGCGCTACAATCCCATCTCATCCAATCCAAAGTAACTTATACAATACAGTGCACCAAACGTAACCTTAAAGTTGAAAATTGGTCATTTGAGTTGCGTTTAGCCTTTCTTAGTAGTCACATTCTAAAGGAACAGCAAAAGCTTTTCCATACTAAGTAATATGAAATAAATAATATGATATTACAATCATGCACAAATGAGTTATTGTATGCGAAGCTATTGCCAAACTTCCTTGCATCCTCGGTGCTTTAGACCTTGTGTTTAAATGATGAGGGCAAGGTTACAAGTCTTGGCAGACCCAGAAACAAATCTCAATCTCCATATTAACCAAATTGATCAATTGAAGTATTCTAAGATTCTTTTTTAATTTTTTATTTATAATGTGAGTGGTTATTGCACCATATCACCTGTCTTGGGTTTATAATATGAGTGCTTATAGCACCATATCACCTCTCTTTAGGTTTTCACATCAAAGAGACAATATTAGAAGTCGAAATTATACAAGTTTTATTGACCAGAACCACTATTTGAGCGACGGCTGTGAGTGCTTATTGCACCATATTACCTATCTCAAGTTTGAAGTGTGGCATTCACACTGACTACCGAGTGTTTAGTTTCTTACTTAAATGAGGTATTCCAAAATACCTTTCTTTTTTTTTTTTTTGTTTCTATTTCCACCAAAACTAGTTTAGATAGTTCCAATTCATCATGTAATATTGTATTGGTAAAAAAGTTGCTTTATTTTGTGCAAATTATGAAAAAATGACCAATTCATGGTTCTAAAAGATCTAGACATTATGATCACAAATAGATAATTTGACAGCTTGACGCATTTAATTAATTGTGCTTAACTGCTGGTTTGTGGTTTTGAAATCTTTTTTTTTTTTTTTTGAGACAATGGTATTTTTCAAAAACTCCCTGATTTGAGTCATTTTCATAAGTAGTACCCCCTTTTCTTTTCTTAATTAACTACATCCTAAAGATTATTTTCATTTTAATTTTTGATTAGGTTGCAATTAAAAAGATAAATTTTGAATGAAGCGTTGAGAAAAGAAGTAATTTTAGGATTAAAAGGGATTTATAAATCAATTTCAATGCAAAAAGATCTCATGTTATAAGTTATAGTTCATACTTATACTTTTCTTACATCTCTTAGACTCGGTATATCGCTACTCTCATGATGTACAATGATTTCAATAACATATAATTATTACACATTAGTTTTTATTAAATTTTGTTCTTAGTACCGACATTTTTATTGAAATTAGTTAATTTGATACTTAAAAATGATTAATAAATGTACTGGAAATGAAGGTTGAAAACGATGAAGCACTAATTGTTATTACTTAAAAAATAAGAGCCTTCAGGTAGTATCTTGACTGAACAAATACAACGCAATTGAGGTTGTACCATAAAGCCCGATTGCTGCCCACTTGACTGATAAACTTGCACCAAAAAAAGGGCCATCTGCCATCACAACGATGGCTCTTATTTTTCCCGTCCAAGAATTTGATTTATCAATAAATATTCATGTACCGAAGAGTGACATTTGATAAAAATTAAAAAATGTGCAGTTACAGATTACCGAAGCCCCTATTTAACCTGATGGTGTTGAGTGCTTATTGCATGATGAGGTGTTCATAAATTACCATTTTTCTTTTGAGAAAATTTCTCATTGAAATTGTATTTCTAATCTAGAAATAGTTTTTATCACGTTCTAGGAGATTTTCGTTGCCACTATGTGACCTGGTAGCGAGTGCTTTTCTAGAATACCTCCTTTTTGTTCCTAATTTTTTTCATTTAAACTGATGAAAACTATTTAGGTTTTCCAAAATAATTCAAGTTACATATCATTTGTGCCCGAAGATTAATATCATTTTAATTTTTAATTAGGTTGTAAATAAAAGCGTAAAAATTGTAAAACAAAAAACAAACAACATTTCCATTTTTAACTTAATATAAAAAAGTGAGTGCCCGTTTAATTATGTCAATAAATCTACTTATATAAATTTTATTAATAAAATTTTACTCACAAAAAAATAGAGATATTTTAAAATAACATTGTAAAAACAAATTTTTAAGTTATCATAACAAAATATAACGGCCTTTATACCTCTAAGAGAGAAAGGGGCTCATTGTAGTTTGAAGTTTGAATTTAATTTATTTTTAGACTTTAGATCTTTTCATTATTAAAATGTTGAGAAACAATTAATTAAAGTTTGGTTAGCCTTTTTAACTTATCTAATGCTATAGGTACATCAAAATATTTTCCATACTAATATTAAATGAATAATATATTATTAAAATAATAAAAGTTAAAAGATCTGTTATAGGAGCAGTTGATGTCGAGGCTTGTTGCCCCCGGTGCATGGTTTAGACATTATGCTTAAATCTTAAGGGCACGAGTTCAAGCCTTGACAGGCCGTTCAAAGATTGATGGAAATGATTCAGCGTTTAAAAAATGAGGTATTCTAAAATACCTTCTTTTTATTTTTAACATGCTTAAATTTAGATTTAGAAGTTGGCTTATGAGGCAACCCAACCACTGCCATCACAACAACGGCCTTTATCTTTCACATCTAAGAATTTAATTTATTCAATGAGTGTTCAGGCACTGAAAAGGGACGATGTCCGTTAAAAGACAAAAATATACAAGTCTTGCTTACCATTACCATTTCTTGACCTGGTGGTGTGAGTGCTTATTCTACCATATTACCTGCTCATTGCTCGCAGGTTCTAAGGCTGGCACATATCACTCACTACCCTGAGTTTGGTACATGCGTACCCAAACGGAGGTATTCTAAAATACCTCTTTTTGTCTCTATTTTCATTAATTTAAAATACTTTACGTATTTCAAAAAATTAATTACACTATATATAGTAAATCAAGCTATACATATCATATTGTAAAACTCAAGAAGAAATACTTTTAAGAGTTGACTCATGTCTTATTACAAGGATAAGAACTAAGAAGTTGTTTTCTTTTCTTTTTTATGTAGTGTATAATTTAACTACTTTGGATTAATGTTTTCATTTTGACTTTGAATTAGGTTAAATTAAAAGGTTATTTTTTTTCTAAAAAAATAATATAAAATAAATCATTTATAATTAGATAAAACAAGGGATAATTGCATTTTCTTCCCTAAGTTTAAGTGAAAACTATTTTCTCCGGTAATTTTAGAAAGTATAGATTACCCTGATTTTTTTATTCTGACGTTAAATTGTAAGAAACAAAGATAAAATCGAAAACAAAGTTACATAGATAAAAATAACCCTTAAAAGAATAAGCTGGAGACAGTAATAATAATGTAAATAAGCAGTAATATTTAAAAAACTAATTTTAGCATCATCATCATCCTTTCTTCAGCATCTCCCACAAACATCCTCAGCAACAATTCTAACCATCTCAGCAATCAAATCCCAACAACAAAATCGCAGCAACACACCACCATCACAACATGCAACCCCAACCAAAAAATACAAAATTAGAATGTAACAAAATCACAAATCAAAAATCAAAAAACTCCTCCAACAAGAACAGAATCAAACCCAGTAACCATCCCTAGCAATAATTCTAACCAACCAGTAACACACCACCATCACAAGATACAACCCCAACCCAAAAATACAAAAAATTAGAATGTAACAAAATCACAAATCAAAAAGAACAGAATCAACCCCAGCATGCAAAAGCAACAAGATCGTACCTGGAGTTGGTGGGGACACTAAGGCATCGTCTTCCACATCAGCATCACCAGACTTGTCAGTGTCAACGGTCTTGGCAACGAGGAGGAGATGGTGGCGGTTTTTGAGGGTATCAGCGACGAGGAGGAGAGCAAGGAGAGAGAGAGAGAGAGGAAGGAGACGGTGCCAACGACGAGGAGGAGAGCGAGGGAAGAGAGATGAGGGAGGCAATGCAGAGCGAGAGGCTTTGAGGGAGAGAAGATTTATGTTTTTATTTTTATTAATTGGTTTACAAAAAGTTTTTTAGCCAGAAGCAAATCTTATATTCTCTCTCTTGTTTTTCTGTTTAATTTAATGTCATAATTCATAAATCAAAAGGTGCTTTACAATTTTCACAATTACCAAGAGGATTTGATTTTTCGATTAAACTCATGGGGGAAAATGAAATATCCCGTAAAACAATGAATAAATTTACTTATTAACACTCTATTAATAAAAGTTTTACTCACAAGAAAATAAAAACCGATATTTAATTAAAATAACAGTACTAAAAATGTCAGTACTAAAAAATCCTGAGGTTATCCTAACAAATTCATGGCCTTTATTTTCCACCTTTAAGCATTTACTCAATGAAATTGCCATATCGTAAAGTTGTCGAAGAGTAAATGATGTTAAGTGACAATATTCAAATAAAAGTAAAAAGCAGAGGAGGATGGGCTGCCAGCACCTCTAGTGGAGAGAGACTTGGGTACATCCGCTGTATTGCAGCGGACGGTCCAAAATATGTCACGTAGGTGTCACACGCCGATGTGATACCTACGTGACTGTGTCTGGTTGTATCCGCTGCAATGTAGCGGATGTATCCAAGATTCTCTCCCTCTAGTGGGCATGTTGACAAGTGCTTACGGCATTATATCACCAGTTGTCTCAAATTTGAGCGCTAGCTGTTACCAAGTAGCATGATAGCATCACTCCTTACTTGAAACGAGGTATTCTAAAAAACCTTTTTTTTTCCTTTCTTTTCTTTCTTTTTTTAATATTCATTTCTTTACACTAAGAAAGGAGAATATTGTACATGTGGAACAGTACTACCTTGGACTAATGCTCGCACCATTTTATTCATAGATCTTATCTTCTAGGCTTATGAAGTATACAAAAGAGAATAGACCAATTTAAGATATAGGTGGATTTACACTATTTCTTACATAGATCTTACATCTTCTATGACATTCAAATACTAGAGGAAAAATTATAAATATCATTGGTATGACGATGACTAGCAAATAAATTTGGATATATCATAACCTAAAAATAATTTTTAGACAAACTGATCTAAGATCAATTAAAATAAAATGTGGAATAAATTAAAGATTTTATTTGATTTTAAGGATTTAAGTAAAATAAGAAATTTCACTTCCTAAATTGGAAGGACAACTAATTGGAGTTATTTTTTTTAAATTAACGGCTTTCCTATCCTACGGATTTTTTAATTTTTAATTCTAGTTTAGTTTGGATTAAGGATTTCTATTTCCTAATATAAATTTATTTCCTTATTTAATTGAGTTGTTTTTTGCACAATAATATTATAAAAGCCTTTACTCTAAGTTAACCTATTAATTTGAGTAATATTATAAAGAAAAATCTTTGTATATTTACGATACAAGAGCCTTACCCTGTTCTGTCCTTTATATTCTCTAGTTGGTGCAAAACCTTTTTGATCCTAGCTTAATCCATTTGTGCTTGATAAATTTATTGGATATGGTTCATTTTTAGCTGGATTGTTAAAGTCCTCTTTCTAGCAGTATCTTTGAGCATGTGAGCAAAGAGTTAAAAGGATTTTAATATTTAGACCTCTTGTTTTTAGATTTTTTTTGGTTTTCAATTTCTTAGTGATTATATGAATTGTATTCTTCATTGTTTCTCAACACGTATAGATTACTTGGCTCCTCGTTAATGTTTTAATTCCAGATTAGTGATAGATGCTTAATTATACATTATTTTTTTTATCAATTTTATTATACTTATTTGCTATATTTCTTGCTATTTTTATGTTTTTATGTTGTTTCGATGATTGTGGGAGTTTCGAAGGAGTTTACATTAAAATGAAGGGAAACCTCTCATTTTCACCTATGCTAGATAGTCAACTTCTTGGAATTAACTGTACTGATCTACAATGAAACAGATTGTGAGCCATATAACATTGAAAAACTTTGGAAGTTTAGTTTATGGAGAATTTAACGATTTATTAATCCGAGTTGTATACTGAAAGTTATGGATAAAATAGTGAGAGTAGTGCAACCTGTAACTTTGCATGTTTTCACTTTAACTTTTCACCATGAGTTACCCTTTTGTGTAAAAGAGGTTATTCTCAATTTCGGAACATTTGAACATGTTATTGCACATGTAATGTTAATCAAATTTAAGAGATAAGTGCTACCATGATGAGAGGAGTGACCTACACAAGTGGGAGGAGGTGGAAAGTGTGCAAAAAAGAAGACGTAGATCCAATCTACATCAAATACACTCATGATGTGCCACAAGAGTGCCACCAATTTGTCCCCTAGACACATCTATATAAAGGGTTGATTTCTCTCCATTGGAGGACACAATTTACACATTCTCTCTTGTGTCTCCTGCAAATTCTCTTTAGTTAGGAGTAGTTTTGAAGGAAGGAAAAAGAAGCCTTGAAGGAAGGAGAAAGAAGTCTTCGGAAGTTAGTCTACTTGGAGAATTTCCCAGAAGACCTACTAAGTCCTACTTTCCTTCTTTTGGATGCTTATGTTGTTAGTTGTATATTTTGTTTGTAATTGTATAAACATGAGTAGCCAAATTTTGTTTTGGTCAAGGGTGAATTCAAAGCCCTAAATATGATTTTTTATGAGTAATTATTATCCAATTCTCTAATTGAAATTGTTATGTTCTTTTATGATTAATGTTTATAATTAATTCTTGTTCTATTTGAGGTGGTCAACTAAATACAACTTGAATATTACCTATTGCTAGTTTAGGGAGCTTGATTTGTAATTGTCTTGAACCTCTAAACATTGGTAGCAAAATTGTGATACATTGGTGCAATAGGAGAACATAACCTAAGTTAATAATTCGAGCTTGTGTGTTTATTGCTCTAAATAACCTATCTTTCTTATCTTAATGCTTCCATTAAATTAAACTTAGAGAGCTTGTTCTAGGTTGTTCAAGGGATAGAGATTAAACAAAGAGCTTGT
The DNA here is from genome assembly GCA_013180625.2 of Boswellia sacra. Taxonomy (NCBI): domain Eukaryota; kingdom Viridiplantae; phylum Streptophyta; class Magnoliopsida; order Sapindales; family Burseraceae; genus Boswellia; species Boswellia sacra. Next base: position 17,302 of record SNVD02010668.1, on the reverse strand, counting down.
TTTATTTAAGGATAAACTAAGGAAAGATTGGCATAACTTGCTATCTAGGTTGTTAATTTCAATAGAAAATTGGATGATAATCCTACAATTGATTTGCAAATTACATGTCTAGTGGTGGAGAAATCCCTTGACCAAGTTTTTATTATTATTGTTTCTTATCGTTATTCTTGTTTCATCATTGCTTCAATTATAATTACATTTCATTTAGTTAAAAAACCCTTTTTTTAATTTATTATTGTAACAAACTTAATTAGAATCAATCATCGTGGAATGATATTCTAATAATCATTATATTACTTTTACGACTAGTATACTTGCTAGTTTCGAAAGCACCAGTTGGATATATATTTTTGTCAATATTTGTTTATTTATTTATGAATGTATATATAAATCAAGCTTTTTCTATTTGTGGCATAACAAATCTTCTTAGGTAATACCGTCTCAAACATGAGGTTAAAAGCTCTAATCCCCAGGCAGCCATGAGTGAAAACATTAATCATTTTGTGCTTTTAGAACTGGAAATTCTGCTTTTGTTTGAGCTTCCTGGTTTGCTTTAAAATCTTATATTGCCTTGCCAAGTTAGTTTCACCAAAAGTCTATTATTATTTTCTTTGACAAATTATTCTGTTTTCAAACTCGATTATTCCGGGTTAACTTGAAGAACTTTTCTCCGTGAATGCAACGACTTCAACAACATATTAAAGTAGTTTATATCAATCTAGCAACTCCTAACTGAAATCTTCATTATAATTCACAATTTTTATATTTGCTATTGAACTGATATTTTTAGCACAATTAATTGTGAATACTATTTCAACTAGTTGGCAATTCTATTAGTTAATTAACTTTAGATTATTTATATGGATTACTTGTGTATATCATCATATTAGAGTTAAGTTCCTTCTCTTAATAATCTTCATTATGTATCATCTTGTGTAGTCATATGCATAAATGTTAACTTGATTGCCTATGTTAGAGATCTGCCCTAAGAGTAAGATTATTTTTTTGTAATATGTAAACACTATTGTTGTAAATGAATAAAAGTTAATATTTATAAATTACCTAAGTGTGACTATATCAATGACTAAGGGTTCCAGAGCTTGTACATTGACAAAGTTTCTATATATGTGAGATATATTTAAGACATATAACTTTGTCATAACTCGAAACTAGTTCATGACCTATAAATAAAAGATGGGCACTTTGTTTGGACAAGGTTGTTGTGTTGTTTGTCTTCAATGGAGAAATGGTGAGTCTCTAACCATTGGAAGTAGTTGACTTTGGGACAACGACACTTATGTATTATGAATGCATTGAACATGAACCACGTATAAATTATCCATTTGATGGAAGTACCGTAACCGACTATGAATTTTTACACCCGATCACTAAAGGCATTCCAACCTTAAGGTTATGGTCTTTTACTAGAATAAAAAGTGAGATCTAAAAGAGTAAGGTCAATACCTTGACTAATTGGGATTGTAAGATCTGTATGCTAGTAGACACTATGTGAATTCATGACTCTGAAAGGATTGCAAAAGTATCACCTTGATGGTTTTACAAGGTTTGAAATGGTAAAATCTTGATCAAGTGTTTAGTGAAGGTTGTTCATTAAACTAGGATTTTTTGTAATAAATCCAAATCATTTAAATGGTGTAAAACTAGTATCAAGGGCCAAGATGTAATTGGATGGATAAAAATGATAAATTATACCTAACTCCAATTATTAGTATTCCATGAAAAGTTACTTATATAAATATGTTAACTACAAGAAAAAAAACAAATATTTGACCATTTTTAGCCGTCAAATATGATATTATTTGACGATATCATATATGTCAACATCAAATATGATAATATTTGACAATTGGTCAAACAGTCAAATATTTACTATAACATATGATAATATTTTATAGTTGATCAAACAATCAAATATCTACTATAACATATTTGACTCTTAAAAAGTAGTCAAGTTTATATGCCATTGGAATTGATTTTTTAGCATTATTTGACTGTTTATGGAAGAAATATTTGACAGAAACTGTCAAATATGACGAATTTAATGGTCGAAATTTTGAAACCACTATTACTAATATTTGATAATAACAGTCAAATATGATGAACGTAACGGTCGAATTTTTTCATATTTGATTGTATTTAATCGTCAAGTATGTGATAATAGAATAATATTTGACTCTTTTTTTACAGACAAATAGTATTTTAAAATAGTATTTTTTATACCTGCCGGTTTGGATATTATCAAGTATGACATAATTTTTTGCTCATATTTGACTGTTTATTATTGTCAAGTTTTTCAGAATAGTATTTTTCCTAATTATCATATTTGAATGTTTTTTGCCATCAAGTATGAATTATAATATATATATATATATTTAAAAAATTAATATATGGTTATATATTATAAATTTTATTTTTTAGATAATAGATGTATCATTTATATTTATATATTCTTTTGTGAAAATATGATAATTTTATTAACTTTTAAAATAATAATAAAAATTTATATTTAAGATCACAAACATGCACATATACATAGAACAGAAGCCTAAACAAATGCAAATGGAATTATAAGAAAATATGGGACTTTATATGGAATGTAGCACTTGAAAACAATAAATTAACAAAAGCATGCAAGTGATTAGTAACACTTTCTCTACAAGCTGAACCCATAAACCAATAAGAAAATTGAATACTACCTGACTGAAAAACAATTGAAGACTTCCTTTCTTTGTGTACAAAATCCAAATTGCATCCGAACACTACTTCTCTCTTTCTTTTTTAACACAAGTACTCATTTGTCTACCTATTGTACCTTGAAACTCATAAACATACAAAAACATAAACAATATTCCAGCTAAGTTGTATTTCAACAAAGCATAAACATGCCTAAACATAGCTTATTACTAACATAAACAATATTCCAAAATAGTTGCATTCCAACGTAGAAAAACATGAAAAAACATAACTTATACCATGTTAAAGTCAAATCAAAGGGAGGCATCCAATAAAAGAATTCAAGATAGATTTCTCTAATTGATCAATTCAAGTATATCTCCACTATTAGGTAAGTGATCCATAAAGTTTTTAAATGAGCAATGGGCATTTTGCAATTGCATGCATGTTGCCAAAATTTAACATTTGCATATGTTATCTTAATTTATACACGCTAATGATGTTACCCACAAAATGCAGTCCATCTCCATCACCATATCTGAAGTCAACTTTTCAATAACCCACCAATATACGATTCCACAAAAATAAGTTAGCAACTATAGACACGCTAACGATGTTACTCACAAAATGCAATCCATCTCCATCACTATAACTGCAGTCATCTTTTCAATAACCCACCAATATACGATCCCAAAAAAATAAATTAGCAATTGTACACCATATATATCAACAAAATCAATCAACGTAACTTCTTCAATCTGCAAGGCTGCAACATTAGAAATACACTTGTTAGAAAGAATTGACCAATATGAAAACCTTATGTATAAGTTAATTATTTCTTGTGTTCAACCTTATCTTCAAGCTTTTTCTTGGGCATGCTTCAATAATATGATTTGGGTAACATGCTTTGCCCACTCAGATCTGATATCATTAATCTCTTCATCATTATATTTTTCTTTCTTCTTGAACTGCAACATAATCAAGCATAATTACTTCTCTAACAATATCCAAACTTGATAAAACAAGTAAAATTAACACCAACTCACCTTCTCACATAGGATCCTAAGGTCTAACATGATTTCTTTCATATATCTTAGAATGTAATACCCACATTCAAAGTTTCCCACCTGTCTTGGGCCCTATATATCCATAAATAAATTGTTATTGAAATAATAATTGTGTTTACACGTTGTTGAAATGTCATATGAATATCAAAATCATTAAAATTATACCTTCACTGAAATCCAGTAAATTTTCTTCTTCTTTTTATTTTCAACAAATTCTTGCCAAGATGTAAACCCCCTACAAGCACATATAATTAACATTAATACTCATAAACTTCCAAAAATTGAATTGTTTTATGTTAAGAATGACATTAAAATACCGGGTTATAACTTCTTTAAAATCTTCATCAATAGCTTTCCTCATTGAATCAAGATAATATATTTTGAAGCCTGTCATGTCAAACACCATCACAGTCCAATGGTAGCTGCCACCAACTTACAATAAGTAAATAGTAATACAAAATACTGGAAATAATTAATCAAATTCTATAAATTAAATTAACACATGTTAATAATCAAAATATACCCTGGGTTGTAAGAAAGAAAAACAAACTTCCTATCTTTTAAACTTTTTAGCTTTTTTGCAATTGATTCAGACATGTTAGCATACAAATTAGCATCTTGAAGCTTGTTTGGCAGGACTGTTGATGGATTGATAAAGCCAAACTGTTGGGTGGCTGATCCTCCTTCTAATGTCTTATATAGATGACTATAATAACAAATACAATCAATGAACTCTTGCCATTCAATTACCACAAAAGAAGTAAATTAATTAATTAAATAAATGAACTTTCAAAGTGCAACCAGAAACTAATATCAAAATCTAGTAAATGTTGTTAATGATATTAAAGTATCAACATTGAAAAACCGCATCTATATTCATAGATAGATAACTATAAATATAAAGAACATATTTCTTAGACAAATGAATATGATACAAGAAAACTTAAACCTGTTGTGAAGTTGATAACATTTCTATCAATAATGTTTTAGCAATGCATAATATTTCAAAAACAACCCCCTAGTGCCTTTAAGCTATATTGCACAACCTCTCTAGTTAACAAACCAGAAAACAAACTTTCAAATTTTCACAATATAATATCTCAAAATCAAATGAGTACAAAAAAATCCTGCAAAGTGTAGGGTCAAGCTCCCAAAATGTAACGTCAACACGTAACAAAACAAAAGAAAAATTCAACAGCAATATTGCATGTGGGCATAATGATGAAAATAGAACCAAAAAATAAAAAGAAAATAAATTAAATTTGTCTAAAATCTGATTATTTCAATATGCACAATAGTTAAAACCAAACAATAAAATTAGTCAATAATGGCATAAAAGATGATATATATTCAAACCTCATATAAATTGAGATACAGTTTTGCGATAGCTCATAATAGTCGATACTGCACCTCATATCACCACGAGACAAATAGGTTGCAACATGGTACCCAAATAATCCTATCTCAAACTGAATTTTAATGTCTTTATCCTTGTCCAACCCAATGTTCACTAATCCTTCAAGCATCACCACTGCATCAGGTCTTGGGATTTGCTTCTTACCTTGTTCTTCATCCCTTTGCAGTGCTTTCAACTCCTGGCTGACTTTCTTTTTTTAAGGGCTTGATTCAGTTGCATCTTATGTTTAAAAATCTCATAAAATATTAGTAAATTTCATGCGTTTAAGGTTAAATTGAGTCAAATGATACATAAAGCATAAATTGAGCGATGTTGATTCTTCATTACCTTATCAGTTTCAACAACAAGATATGCAAGCCATTCCACATGTTCCCCGACTGCATCATATATGGTTTCTGGTATATCTTCATTCAACTGTATAGGCAGCATGGCAACTCGATCGAAACAAACCTCAATGCATACCACCATGTTTGGATCCCCATCCGTCAAAATTTTTTCAATTGCCTTTGTGTCTCCATCTGGTTGCACTTTCAAATTACACCATCTAGGCTGAAACAAATTAGAAAATAATATATGATTTTCCATTGCTAAACAAAAGGTCAACAAAATTATTTATATCAATACCGTTAAACCTCACATATATTCTTACTTGTATAGTTTGAGCATGTGGAGTTTGCTCCTTCGCACCATCCTCCTCATCTTCCAATTTCATTTCCTTTTTCACTTTGCTAGTGCTACTTGCATGTACTGCTTCACTTGAGACCTTGTCAGTTGCCACAGATGGAGTTTGCATCGTGTCCTCAGATTTATGAACTCCATAATTGAATTGATTCTCTGCCACTATGTTACTTGACCCTCCTGACTTAACTATCGCTACTTGGCTCATGAGAATGGCTATCTTTGCATCTCTTTCTTTAATCTGTTTTTTCAAGTCTTCCACAATTTTTTCACTTTCATAAGTTCAATGTAATCTTGAAAAATACTTTGAAGGTGTCACAAATTTGCCCACCCCCCTCACCTTCCCACTATGCTCGCCTTTCTCTAGTGCTTGGGTAAGAATATCATTGCAATCTAAAGAATATCTAGTGCTTCTATCAATTAGACCAGTAACATATCCACTTGGCCAACATAAAAATAAATAAACAAGTAAAAATAGGGTGCGATTCCAAACAACAGGTAAAACATTTTTATAAAGCATTGAAGTTACCTTTGAAGTGAGGCAGTATTTGGTCCTCTCGTTTCCAAGGAAACTATCAGAACCCAGGAACTTCCCTTCTCCAAGTATTCTAACCCATTCCTTAGCACATTACGACACCAAATCACTGGATTCGACAACCTAACCAAAACAAAGAAAAAGAAAAGCTCCTCACTATGTATTCCAACACAAACAAATTCTTTAAGTGTATTGATAATAAATCACCAACTTTCCAACTGAAATACTGTAACTTTTGTATGACAATCAACAAATTTTTCAACTAGCACATATCATAAAAGATTTAAATAATCAACACTTTAACCAAAACACAAATTAACTGACGTAAAATAGTTGTTAAATTTCCTTTCTGTAAAGATAAAATCAAAATTTTTATCCTCACCATGAGAAATCTCCTTTGCTAGTCCAAGAAGTTGCCACTTACAGTGTTCTTCTTTAGATCTAGGACCATGAGAAAGCTCTTTAAAAGAGCGAGTGACTTGATGCAAGAGAAATTGACGAGGGAGGATTGAGCAAGAGAAACCAGTGAGCGAGGGAGATGAGGGATCGAGCGACCAAGCGTTGATTAGATAAGAGAAAGATTAGTCTAGTTAATCGGTTGGAAGTGAAATGATTAGTTGATCGAGTGATGAAGATAAGGGGTTAAGTGGCTAGGGCAGAAACGAAAGAAAAAAGTGAGGAAGTGACTGAAAGAGTGAAAGAAAGAGGGAAAGAGACTTAGGTCAAAAGTAGAAGAGAGAAAAGGAAATATATATAGAGTGGCAAATACATAAATAACATAAATTTTAATGATATCAAATATAAACAAAAAGTGGGTTGACTTTTTTCTTGAACATCATACTTTACGATTTTTTTTGAAAAGGTCAAATTTATATAAATTAATGTGTCAGATATTTCAAAATTTCTTATTGAGAGATACCATATTCTTCTAATTCACTATTACAATACATTCAATTTTTTTTCTTCCACCATCTAACATATTATTTTTGAAATTAATGTACTTATTTGTTTTGAAAATCATTCGCTCCATGAAATTGCTAATTTTTAAGCTTTGAAAACACCTTCCTAATAGGACACAAACTAGGAATCAAGAAATTCTATAAATGGTATATAATTTCAAACTCATTGACTAAGGAAAAAGAACAAGCCATTAACAGTGGATACTATTATAATCTTAATAGACTTACCTTATATTGAAGAGCTTGTATTGAGGACTGCATTTGGGGAGAACTGTCAATTGTTACTTTTTAGGCAATCGAAGGATATGTGCTACCTAAAACTTTGTAATCGAAATCTGATGGCAATTCCCTCTAATACAGCAAGACTCAGAGCTAGAACACGAGAGGAAGTATTTAAGTAAACAATATCAGTAGTTTATACAAAAATCACTCAACCATCTGAAATCCTCGAGAAACAATATTAAACGTAATGCAATACTAACTGTATAGTATGACTGCCTCTGAATGACAAGAGAAAAATATGAAGGTATTCAAAATTTGGGTTTATACCTGCAAAAAATGTAAACAGCATAAGTTACCTAATTTGAAAAAACATGGTAACATCTTTAATGGTAACATAAATTCAACCATAGAGAACATCCTGTATACTCACATTCCCATACTTATGAGAAGCATAAAAAAAATCTCTTCATAATAGCATCTAGCACACCCACACTTGAAGAATGCCTCCACCATAACGTTTTAGCCCATGCTATGTGCATGTTATAAGTCATATTATGATGCAATTACAGAAAAATAGAATATTGCAATAGCTTTTAGCAACATGTTGTTGTTTGTACTCCTTTGTTGTTATTCAGAAATGACTATAGATTTTTTACCCCTTTAAGTTGATAGATAAGCATCTACATTTGGTAGACACTTGTGTCCTTACCAAACCATGCATAGCTATATATATAACAAAGATAAGAGGGTGACAACCATTTATAACACAATGACTATTATTGCTACAAGTATTCCTTAAACTTTTGAAACTTAACTAGATACTCAAATTAACAAGAGAACCAAATTAACTAATTACACAGCAAAAATGAACAGCAATCATAGCTAAGAAGATAACAAATACACAACAAAATCAACAAGAGTGAAAAATCGCAATCTCAAAAAAATCGAAAAACAATACAAAGACAAATTAAAGACTTGAGATGGAACAAATTACAGAGTAGAAACACAGCTACACTAGCACCAAATTTAATGAATTTTTAACCAAAATTGTTTTTTTAAGGAAGAAAAAAATTGCAAAATCAATTGTTATGAGTGTAGTATTTTCATATTCCATATTCTCATTCTTAATTCTACACTTAAATATTATTTTAAGTTAATAAACACATCAATATAGATACTACCATTTTTTACTTTAATAAAAAAAATTCACAATTCACATTTTAAATTCATTAAAAAAATCATAACCAAGCAACCACCCTAATATTTTAACATTTATTATTATTTGTCATAAGGGTCTAAATTATCAAAATCATGGGTTTTCACATGAGAATGGGTGATTTCAACAAAAATAAAACGGCTAAAACTAAAACAAGAGTTTTTAATTGAACAAATAATCAAAAAAAAAATATTAGCAATATATTAATAAAGTGAGATGCTGAAGACATGCACATTAATGAAGAATTATTGATTTTTTTTTAATCTGGCAAATCTTTTATAATCTATTTTTACTTTTCTTATTTAACCCTTTTGTAACCCCATTTGTTATTTACTCTTTCCCATGAACCAATCTCCACTTTCCTGTATAATTAATGAGATTTAGAAATTTATTTATTAGTTCTTTTGATTGCCTACTATGGTAGAAGCATAAGTTTAATTTTAATTTTTTTAACAAAATCGAAGAGTCAATTTCAAAACAACTCTTATCATAAAATAAACTTTTACTTTTTAATTCCTGAACTTTGTGTTATGATTATTTCACATTCATTTGTTCAAGGTCTTCGATATTATTCTTTCTTGTTTACAACAAATCGAAAATATAGACAATTCTTATATTATAATACCATTCCTTCTGGATCCATTGGTTTCCAGAAATAACAACAGAACCTTGATTATCAAAATATCAAAATAATAATAATAGTAATTGAACTTTAAAAAATTAGTGAAGTTCTAACGTTACTTAGACAATTTTATATTACCAAAAATACAAGTGAAGGATATTGATATGTTACTTTTGACACCATCTTACAATGTTCTAACATAAACATTTTAGGGACTTTAAATATAAAATAGTAAGCAAAATTTACCAATTTTGAGATTCCACTTTTCAAGTTAAAGTTCCAGCTATTCTTCTTTAATGAGTTTGGCCTGAGCATCCAATTAAAGTCATGGCTTGAGTATTCATATTGGAATCTCCAAGATCATTGAAAACTTTGCACTTAAATTAAGAACTTGTTAAATAAATTAGTCTTTTTGAGAGAGATAAAATATGACATACGTGGCTGAAGCTAGATAAGAAAGAAGATCCAAATGGGTGGACTTGTACTCATCCATCATTGAATTTTGCAATTATTTGAACGAAACTTCCACAAATGTAAACTAGGAAAATACTGCCATCAATCAACTATTAAATTAAAGATCTTTCCTGCAAACCCCTACTAGATGAAAATAAACTTAATACATAATTGAGAATCATTATAACTTGATTGTTCACAGTAGCTAAGCATATCTTTAGAGATCAGGAACAGCATAAAGTCATATTTATAGAAATTTTTTGTCAGTAGAACACAAGTTTAATCAGTAAATATTCAACAATTTAAAAAAATACAATCAATCCAGAGTAATAGCTCCTAGAATCAAACAATTAAAAAGAGAAAGCAAATAGGTTCACTTAACAATCAACCAAGAAACAAAAAATCAAAACTTTTTTGTAAAAATTTTAAGTTGTTAAATTTCCAACATGCAAACAATTTTAAACAAAAAGGTAAATCCAAAAAAAAATTGAAAATAAAATAAAACATAAGAAATAGAAAGAAGACTAAACCTTGTGAAAAGAAAAGTTGCTGACGAGATCACCAACAAGTTGTTTGACTTTAGTGATAGCAATTTCAGATGGGTTATCAAGATCATCAACAACTCCAGTCTTTTGAAATAGCAAGATTTTTTTCCTAACCTATTATTTCAACACGAAACAACATATTGCATCAGTTGTGAGAATACACAGCAAATTCTACAGTAAACAAAATGAGATCCCATAGAAAATACATAGAAAATTCCAGCAAATCATTAATATCAATAAAAAATACAAAGAATTAATTATAGAAAATACAAAAAAGAAGATATATAGAGAAAGAGACTAGAAGACAAGAGAGACTAGAGGAGAGAAAATACAAACTTACCCATAAATAACAATTAGCAACTGACTAGAGATGAGAAATTGGTGACTATGAGAGATGCTTTGGGATATCAATGATGCATGAGTGACAAATCGATGACTGATGAAGCAACAGATCAAGGAAGTGAGGGAGGGGGTGAGGGACTGAGTGAGGGAGGACACGAATCGGTAAGGGTGTGAGAGAGTTATTGATGATTCAATCACTTAATAGAGGAAGGGAGGGAGGGGACAAGTGATTTCTAGCAAAATAGAAGACGTAAAGAGGGTGGGAGTGAGAGGGAGACAACGACTAGGGCAAATTATAAGAGGGAATGCCGAAAATGAGAGGAAATGAGTATTTATACAAAATGGCAAATTTGTAATTTAGTTAAATTATAATAGTGTCAAATAAGTGTAAAGGCGGGTTGACTTTCTAATGTTATATTATATTTGACTTACTTTTAAGAAAACCTTCAAATAACCAAAATTAATGCGTCAAATATTTAAAAAATGTCTTGTAGCGGTTGCTCAATGGATAGGGCTTAAAAAAATAATGTAATTATATTAAATTATTAAGCTTTCTATAAAGAGCATTTAATTCAAGAATATAACTTTGGACCTACAGCGAAATGGACCAAAGTTAATTGGTGGGGCCCGTTACACTTATGAGATAATAAGGCACAAGGTCAAACCTATTAAAGCTTGTAATTAAACATGTCCATTTAGTTCCCTTGGGTAGCTGACTGACAATTTGCTTGAATAGGGCCTGGACTTTGAAAATTTAATTATTTAATTTAGTTGAGTTTATTGGAAAATAAAGCTTAGGTATTAAATTAAATAAATAATTAGTGGACTAGTTCATTGGGTCAATTAATTAATTAATTGGGTTAATTAAGAGTTAATTAATTGAGACCTATAATTGGGTTTGAACCCAAATACCCTTAGAACCCAATAGCTTTAAAACCTAATTAGGCTTATATGTGATATAATCCTAATTAAACTAGGTTTATCAATTATAATTGGGCAAGGAATGAGGGAATATAGATAAGATATGTTTAGGGCTTCATGTTTTGATGGTTAGAGCCTCCAAAAAACCAAAACGTGAAAGATATATACCCCTGCCCTGAGAAAAATGAATCGAATTTAGCCCTAGGGGCATGTCCAAGTGATGTTTCAACTTTCACGATTCCCCCTAATCTTCGTCTTATGTTCTCAGGTCATGTCCAGTGCATATAGATGCCCACTCATCTTGTTTGGGGCAGTTTGTAGACATACTAAAGAAACTAACATAGAATAAAGTTATACAAAAATTTTTAAGCCTGTAGTCGTAAGATCCTGGTCTCGAACGTTATTCCGCAATGTTGAAGTGTTCAAATTTGTCTATGGATTCCTACAACCTACTCATGATTGAACTACTAACAAGTTATGTGCACAATTTCTTTAAAATTAATATATCAGTGAAGAAAGCTGGCATTAATCTAACTTTCTTGCAACTATTTAACCCCTTTATATAACGATTGAACATTGATGAAGAAAGACGTATTCATCTGGCATTTGATTCTTACATAACGTAGCCTGCACAACTGCTCATTATAATCTAGCTTTATTGTTTGATCTTTTCGTACTTGATCCTTTCGCATCAATGCAATACACGTATTTGATCTTCAAATCACATGACATTTGCGAAGAAAGAAAATTTCGAATGCTTATATTTATTTTATTTGACTTTTTTCTTAGTTGACATAGTAATTTGCTTTATTCATTTACGTTCTAATACCTCGATAATCCCTTTTTTTCCTTACAATTCAAGCTTTTTCTATAAGCATGAGAAATGTTCTTGAATATGGTTCATTTATGTTAAATTTTGAGGGTTGTACCTAGTGTTGAAAACCCTTGGTTTAAGCCATGAAGTTAAAAGTTCAAATCCTTATGTGGCCGTGAGTGAAAACATTAATCATCTTGTGCTTTAAGAAGAGGAAGTTTTGTATTGTAGCAAATGTTGCAATACCTTCCGAGGTTATTTCCACAAGAAGGTTTTTTGTTCATTTCTTTGACTAATAACTCAAAAACTTGGTTATGGGTAAATTTTACTCATGGATAATAGTGTGAAAATTAAAGTTGCTATCAAATGATAGATATAGATGATCCTACATTGTAACTTGTAAATTGAATGACATCCACTATTTAACCATAAAATTTGCCAAATTCAATCATGCACACGCTACTTTAGTTTTATATTTGAAGTCCAGCACAATGTTCCTTGTACTGGATTATGTTTACCCAAAATTTTTCTCTTTCTCCAAGAAATGAGCTCTTGAATTTGACACTACGGGTTATTAGCAGCTTGAAGAGCTTTTTGAATTAGCTTGAAGCCTTAAACGTCTTATTACTTGCAGTCTTCGTTGCAATTACTATATATGCTTTTATTCACCAGTTTAAGCATAAAAGAACTCTGAATACTTGATTTAACAAGTTAGGCTTTTTGGTTTTGAACTTGAGAGCATGTGTAAGGATTATCATTTCAGCACTAGGAATTTCTGGTAAGAAGGACTTATGTAAACCTTGTTTGCCCTTCCCCTTTCTGTTTCTTCTCCTATCATAGAAATATGATGGATCTTACAAGCCCAATAACTTTTCTTCACCTTGGGGGTGAGTCTGACTTAAACAAGAGTTTGATTTAACTTGCCTTGGCTAATGTATTCAACTATAATAATATCTTAATTTCAATTGTCTTAGAGTTCTTATATACATTGTCCATCTTATTAGATCAATAACTAAACCAATAAGGCACTTGTTTATTGTCCAAAATTGAGTCAACAAAATGTTTGACTGATGTATATATTTTGTAGATAGAACTTTATGGTCATTAGATCTTAAAAGGAAGAAGGAAGTTCTAAGTACCTTTAATAATAAGTCAAATTGTTATACAATTTCTATGTAAAATATAAAAAAGGAAGGTATATATGTTCACATAAAAAAATAAATGTTAGATTGACAAACTTTATATATAGATGTATGTAAAGTTGATGTAACATTGCTCAGTCAATGACACATTAATATACAAAATTGATGTGATATCACTTAATTAATGTCATGTTATTTATTAACATTCAATTGACTTTTTTATCACTCAACTATATATACGAATTTTAACATTATTGAAAAAGAACAAAAAAATTAATCCAATTAACCATTGATACGCTATCAATACAAATCCAAACTTATGACTTCATACATGACTCTAATAAAAAGATTATCACATAATCAATTTTAATTAAAATAATTAATTACTTAAATTTATATCTTCAGTCATATTATATCAAAAAATAAAAATAAAAGTATTATTCTATTAACACCTATGAAAAGTTGCAAAAATTTAGGGAAAATTCAAAAAATAAACAAAATTAGGGGGCTTTACTGAAACATGAACACATCCCCAAAACTTTTGATGCCATAGACACTTTGAATGTAAATTGACTAAAATGCCCTTAGGAATTTAATTTATTCAATCTACTCTTTATTTCCCTCTTCCCCTCCACTTACCTCTTCCTATTCCATAACCGTCTATTGTTGAACTTCCGATACGCCTCGACATCTTGAAGCTAGCAGTCCGAAACGCAGCACCGTGGAAATATATTTATAATTCTGTTCACCCAAGGAGCAAGTACATTTAGAACCTTTTAGGCGATAAGCAAGAGGCAGGAGGAGAGAAGTAATAGCAATCGGGTAAGTTCGGTATTTGTTTCTTTTTAAATTTTTTGCATGTTTTCTTGATGTTTTAAGTGATATTGGCCTTGTGAAGGTTGAAAATAATGCTTAGATTAGGCATAATCGAAGAATTAGACATGTATATAAGAAATTTACAAAATTGAATTAATTAGGGATTTGGGCTAGATTTAGGGATTTTGATTGTGGGATTTGAGTTTCCGATCATATTTTATGCTTATTCTGTGTTTGTGGGCTAAATGAAGTGTGATTTGGATACTTTGGAGGTTGGATGAGTGTAAAAATGTTGAAAATATACGAGTTTTGTCATGATGTAGACGATGGCGAGTGTCTGTCGGCGCTTGACACTCGACAAAATATGTCGAGTCCCATCAAATGCATCAACCGACACTCACCATCAGGGCATTTACGAAGACATCGAATGTCGATTTCATGTAAACCGACATCTAATGCATCAAAACCATGTATCTGATACTCGACGATAATATAATTGGGGATGTCAAGTGTCCATTTCATAGGCTTCGAATGCAGTTGTCATATAACATGAAATTGACACTCGATGAAAGTTAAACGAGTTACGTCGACGAAATGTGTCAAGTCCCGTCAGATGTCACAACCGATACTCGCCATCAAGGCGTTTACAAAGACATCGAGTGTCAGTTCGTGTAAAATGACATCTGGCGCACCAAAACCATGTATCCGACACTCGACGACATGTAATTGGGGAATGTCGAGTGTCGATTTCATGGTCTTCGGATACAGTTATCGATTAACGTGAAATCGACAATCGATAAAAGTGAAAAGGAGTTACATCAAGTGTCAGTTACAAAATCTGACATGACTCGAAGCCAGGTAGACGAATCCGAAAAGTATACTTTGTCAGATTCTGAATCTGACTCTCGACGAGGTCGACATCCGACATAGTCGTATAGTCGGATGTCTGACTTCACGGATGTCAGTTCTAGTAATCGGGCATAAGTTTTTTCGTACACTCGATGGAGTTCATCGAGCGTCAATTTATTTCTTAGAATTCTATCGAGTGTGTCGAGTTCTGTCAAGTTATGTCGAGCATTTTGGCAGATTGCATATTTTAACCTTGTTTTTTGCCTTTTTTCCATCAAATATAACTATCATGTAATTATTTTTTTTACAGGTTGAAGCAAATGGCAAATGAATTTGGACTCTCCTTTACCCTGAAGACTCCGTATGGTGAGCACTACCATGCGATTATCACTAATTTAACCGTTTAGACTGTAGAGAATGGATTCGTTCGAAGTTGAACTAGAGGCAACAAAACATGTTTCGTAATACATATTTTGGGTTTCTCTTAGACATTCAGGAGCTGTCCTTTTTGTCTCAATTGGTGCACAATGTACTTGAGTGGGAGGTTAACACAGTGGGGTATGATGAAAAAATATGGTTCCTTATTGAAGGTAAAAATATGGTGTTTGAACTACAATGTATTTAACTAATTTTATTTTTTAGCATTTGATCATTCTAGTTTTGTTTTTTTACCATTATTGGCTTCTTTTGTTTTTTTCTCTAGGAAGACTTATTCGTTTTTCTACCCATAAGTTCAGTTTTGGTTAGTGGTTTGAAATTTACTACCCCCGTGCCACCAATACCCAATGTTTTGAATTCGTGTCTTTTGTTGAATACGTATTTTGGGGGTCAAGACATGGATCTCATGCATTTTTATTCAAGACTTCGGGTATTAAATGTGTCAGCTATGCTAGATGAGGATGTTGTAAAGCTACCCTTGTATTATGTTTTGGAGTGATTTTTCATAGGATGGGATCGACGTCGATATGTCTCCCATAAGTTGTTGAATTTTATCAACACATTGGATAGTTTTAACGAGTATCCATGGGGTTTGGTGTCTTATGACAAGGCATTTAAAGGGATGAAAAAAGCTTTGGATGGGAGGTTGGAAAAGTATAAGAAACGAGCGGAAGTGAAGAAGAAGAAGATAATGAGGAAGGAGAAGCATTCCGAGATATATAACTTAGAAGGGTGCCTTTATGCTATTCAGGTACATACTGAAAAACAAATATTAGACATGTTTATTAGTTTCTTTGAATTACATTTTGAAATACCTATTATCACTAAAAAACATTATGTTATTAAGGTTTGGTTATACGAGGCTGTGCCGTATATTGGCATAACATATAGGCGAGTAGACGGGGTGTTTACGGAAAGGATACCACGCTTATTGAAGTGGAAGACACATAAAACCCCGTCAGAAGGCATCATCAAACACGATATCATGTTGATTAGGAGGAGGGTATGTCAGGTTCCACTTATTGTTTTTTCTATTATTGGTCACAACAAATCACTGTTTAATTTGATGGCTTATTTGATGATGCAGGCTCGTCCACTTATCATTTTGGAGTCATCTGAGGCAAAGCAGACCACTGATTAGTACATTAGCTTGTTGTAGTAGTTGGCATCCAGAAAGGTACACATGTGGCATGGGCAGCATCTGTGGATGCTCTTTTACTGCCCGCAGAGACGATTGAGCCACTTTCCACAGAAGATCCATCAGCTTCACTTTCTCCTAGTCATAGTTCCCTATTAGACCTAACATAGGGCAGTCATCGACACAGCTGGTCCTCTAGATGCTTGGTTGCGGTCTCTGTCGTCCGCTTCCCCCCTTAGTCCTACACTTCTCGCATACGAGAGTTATGGTCATGAGGATCCATCAGGAATTCCTTCCGCTGGGCATAGTTCCCCTCATAAACCTGATGTGGGGGTAGTCATCGACACAACCAGTCCTCCAGATGATCGAGTTCAGTCTCCGTCCACCGTTTCCCCTATCAGTCCTGCACCTACCACGTTCGAGAGCTATGATCC
>SNVD02010667.1:0-48894 GCA_013180625.2 Boswellia sacra | reverse complement strand
GCTCAAAAAAATTATCTTCTCAAACGGTGATCAATCCAAGAGAGAATGCTTGTGTGATACCTTTGCAAAATGGAGAGCAATTAGATGTCCTGCCAAAGAAATCACAAACTGATGAAGAAGATGAGACCACCTCCACCATGAACAAGACATCATCCTCTAAGGTAAGTCCTAAAACTGCTATTTCTTCTTATGTTACTCCTCCACTTTTTCCTAGCAGATTGACAAAATTGAAGAAGGAGGAACAAGAACAAGAAATCCTTGAAACTTCTCGTAAAATCGAGATAAATATACCACTTCTGGATGCTACCGAGCAAGTACCTTGTTATACAAAATGTCTCAAAGAGTTACGCACCAGCAAGAGAAAGTTAAAAGGTAATAAGAAAGTAAGTGTGGGGGAAAATGTTTAAGCTGTACTACAAAGAAAAATTCCTCCGAAATGCAATAATCCAGGTACGATCACCATTCCATGCACCATTGGTAAAACCAAGTTTGAAAGAGCTATGTTAGATTTAGAAGCATCTATTAATGTCATGCCATATTCTATTTATGCTTCTTTAAATCTTGGACTTTTGCGAAAACTGGTATTACCATTCAAGTTGCTGATCATTTTAATGCATATCCCAAAAGAGTTGTGGAAGATGTGCTTGTGCAGGTGAATCAATTGGTTTTCCCAGCAAACTTCTATGTCCTTGAAATAGAGGATGAGAGATCTCCTAATCCAACTCTGATTCTTTTAGGGAGACCATTCTCGAAAACTGTTAGAACCAAGATTGATGTTCATGATGGCACTCTCATCATGGAGTTTGATGGCAAGGTGATATGTTTCAATTTTTTTGAGGCAATGAGGTACTCTAGTGACTTACATTCTGTTTTTGCAGTTGACGTTGTTGACTCTTTGCCACAACAATATTTTGAGTTAACTCGCAAGAATGGATTGGATGTAACTATTATTGAGCATATAGAGACAGAAAATTCCAATGAGTCAGGAATTTTGATACAAGTGTCCAAAGAAATGGAGGAAACTGTGGCAAGCTTAGATTGAGACCATAGCAATAACCGACAAAATAGGTATGGTGTTTCGTGTACATTCAATTACTGGTTATCTAATGAGAAACTTCTTCCTTTATGCTGACGAAAGCCAATACCTTGGAGCTTAAGTCACTGCAGATCATTTGAATCATGGGATTCCTTGGGTGAGAATGATTCTTTGCCAATTATAACAGAAATGGGCCTTGCACCACTACAAGAAGAGAAACTCGTCCAAATACTTAGAGATCACAAAATAACTATTGGGTGGACGATTGCTAACATCCAAGGCCAAGCCATATGCATGCAACAATTCTTGTTGGAAAAAGGATCCAAGCCCACTAGAGAAGCACAACGGAGATTAGACCCTCCCATGATGGAACCAATGTCTGGCTGAGGACGTTAAACCAAGCGCTTATTGGGAGGCAACCCAATGTTTTTAAAAAATAAATTAAAAAAGAAAAGAAAAATAAAATGAGGCAATAATGATTAATTTTTGTGTCTCGAGGAGATTCCTTTCATAGGCCATCAAATTGATCAGGATTTATATCTCTTTGACATCTGTCTCATTTGTTTTTATTTGTTCTTACTTGTTTTTTACTTTTGTTTGTTATTGTGTTATTATCTCTTTTATGTATCTTTAGTTTCGTTTCTACTCTTTTCTTTTCCTTTCTATTGTTTAATTTGATTATTTCGCACTTCGAATTCATTTGTGCAACAGCTTGAGGAAACATCCAAAGGGGAGCTGAAACCATTGCCTGAAGGTTTGAAACGTGCATATCTTAGAGAAGAACAGACTCAATTGTATTATCGATAATATCTCTCCTTTTCTTCTCTTCAATGGATGCCGATATCTTTCTATCGAACCTTCATAAATATTTTCCTTCACTTCCTCAAAATGCTGTGTTTAAAATTTATAAAGTACGAATGACTAGACTTTGGGCATTGATGCTCCTAAATGTGCCTGCTGATATCCGATGGCTTATCGAAGCCTAAGTGAGATTGTCCGGTGAGCCGGACATTAATCTCGCAAAATACATGCCTGGTCTAGGAAAGATCTACTACGCCAAGAGGCGAAGAGCGAAAGGTTACAAGTATGTTATAAATGTGCTAGATGGAATTGTAACCAGACTTGTCGTTCATTAGGTTTTGTTTCTAGGAATAGAGAAGATAAACTCTCGTTTATTAAGAATGGTCTGAGTAATGAGTCGCTAGATAATGTTTTATTAACTCTTGAGTCACATTCTTGTGGACTTGTTCAGCGTGAATTGCTTAATCTATGGACACAATTTCGTGATGAATTGCAGTGTTATAGTCTAGGGAATCTGACTAAAAACGACCCTGTTTGCCAGTTTATAAGAAAACTGGATGGGAAGCAAATCCCCGACTCATAGAAGGCGTTTCAGCCGTTACTGGACGTAAAACCAGAGGAAGATGTGAGCCACAATCACAACTACTTGTATATTTGAATGTGTGTTGTTGTTGTCAAATTTTATTTTTTCTTGTTTCGTTTGATCTGATTATCAATGTTGTTTTTGTATTATTGTTTTTTGTTGATTTTGTTTGTTTTAATTTCAAGTTTTCTTTTTGACAAACCATATGACTACCCTATGCATAAGTACACGTGGGAGACAAGTGTGGAGGTTTTGTCAACCTCCACCGAAAGTGTATCTCTATTTTTTATGCTTCACGTGGGAGACAAGTGTGGGGTTTTTGTCAACCCCCGCCGAAAGTGTATCTCCATTTTCCATGCTTCACGTGGGAGACAAGTGTGTAGGTTTTGTCAAACCTCGCCGAAAGCATATCTCATTTTTTTCAAATCTTGGGGCGATAAATCTACATCGAGCAACCCCCACCGAAATTATGTCCCCATTGTGTCAAATTTGAGAGTTTTACGTGTGTGTATATATCCATTCTCCACATTTTCAAATGTCATTATTATAACCTGTCTTACACTTGAAAAGCATATTACCTAACGTGCATCATTGTCTTACACAAGGTTAGAGCACTTGTAGAAATGGAGAAAACACCAATTCGGTGATTCCAAACTATATGCGTATTTTGTGGATCGCAATTTGGTAAAGATGAAGAGTTTACAACAGCGGCTCTTGATCTTGGTAGGACATTAGCTGCGAGGGGTATTCATTTGATTTATGGAGGGGGTAGTCTTGGGTTAATGGGGTGTGTGTCGACAACTGCATCCCTAGGAGGGAGTAAAGTTCTCGGCATTATCCCTAAACCATTAGCTGTGCGAGATATCGTAGGCAACACAATGGGGGAAGAGTTGCAGGTCTCTAGCATGCATGAGCGTATCGCACATATGGTCATTAAATCTGATACATTTATAGCTTTGCCCAGTAGTTATGGTACATTAGAGGAGATATTTCAAATCACCTCTTGGGCACAGCTAAAGATCCATCGAAAACCCATTGGTTTGTTAAATGTCAATAATTTTTTTGATGGTTTGTTGTCTTTTCTTGATCAAGCAGTAGAAAAAAACTTCATCTCACAGTCAGCGAGGCAAATCCTGGTTACAGCTTCAACTGCATGGGAGTTAATTGACAAATTACAAGCATTCGTCTATTCACCTGATCCAACAATAGCTCGGATAGATTGGTTTGTAGAAGGCAATAAAAGGCGTAAACTGGATTTAGCGCTCCATCTGTAATCTTTGTCTGCTGGTTTGCTTCACTTTTGTTTGCTTTCTTTTTATTGTGTTTATTTGAGATTTTTCATGTTATTTTTTTTGAGCATTTTCAGGTTATTTCTTTCGTTCCAGGTAATATTTTCTAATCTTGGATTTTATAGTGATGGTTTAAAAAGTTTAAGTCCTCTTGAAACGCATTGTGGATCTCTTCAATCCATAATGGCTGAATAAGGAGGCTAACTTCTAAACTTTTTATACCCATTCTAACTGACTTGTTTGTGTTTACTGACTTGTTGGACTTTGTTATTTTATGAGTAAGTTTAGTTTTGTGTAACTTAGAGTTGTTGTGTGTTTTTGTCTTTATCAATTTCGATTCGAAAAAAAACATTGTGGAAAAACCTGAGAATGGCAGAATATGGGGTTTCCTTAACTCTTGAAACGTATTCTCTCTAAATAAATCTGTAGTTTGTTTATTTCATGATTGTTTGAAGTGTCTTGTTTCTTGTTTTGTTCTTTCATAATAAAGGTATATAGGCTGGAAACCTTAAGTCTGCGGGCTACTGGTCCTAAGGATTGTTGAAATATACAATCTTGACTCAGGTGTAACAACGCCACGTACCTCTTTTCTTGCATTTTGTGGGTCAATGATAAGACAATGATTGAATTAAGAATAACTCTTGGAAAATGATAAATGATGCATGGATCTGTGTGCTTAAAATGTTTATTGGTTTTTGCTTTGCCTTTGATTCCTTGCGCAACATTGAGCACTGAGCTATTATCACTGAGTTATTTGTTCACTTAGAGAAAGTTTATGTAATTTAAATATTTTTTCAGATTTTAATGAATTCTAGAACTTGTTTGATGGTCACTCGAGGCGAAATCCTAGACTGTGCAACATTGGGGAAATGATTTAGGCCATCTTTGGACCGTTTGAGCCTTAATAGCCAACCTTGACTGAAATTGATCCCTAGTTACCCCTTTGAGCCTTTGTAAGCCTTTTTCTTTGTTAACTCACTAAAAGATTTCCTAACCTCAAATGAATTTGTTCCAAACAGTTTATCCCTTACCTATGAGCATGTAGATCATTCACAATTAAATTTTGAGCTATGTTCTGGTTTTGGGAAGTTAGAGGAGGTTGGGATGTGTCATGAGCAATGCAAGTGAGTTCTATTGTGTTTGTAAAAAAAAAAGAAAAAAAAAAGCCAATCTGTACTTATCGTCCACGTACTTACACATTGAGGACAATGTGTTGTTTAAGTGTGGGGGAGGGGAAGTGTAATAAAAAAAAAAAAAAAAAGAAAAAAAAGAGAACAAAAGAAGAAGAATAAGAGATCTATACCCTTAAGTGTTCTTAAAAAGAATGAAACAACAAAGTGTGGGGGTGTAGTTTTCTTTTGTTTTCTGCAAAAAAAAAAAAAAGATTGAGTGTTCTAAATAAGTTTGGGGGAGTAACCTGGTGAATTGAAATGAAGTTTGTTATAGGGTTGAGCTCTACATAGTCTTGAATGATTTATGTGTTTGTGGATGATTTGAGCCAAATTATTATCCTTTATCATACCTTCACCCAAGCCAAACGTTACAAGCTTAATAAAGTCCTACTTGATCCTTAGTGTTGTGCTTGTCTACATTAGTGGAGAGTGACTTGAAAAGCAAGCCTATGGAGTTCATTTATACGCACATCTTCACTATTAAATATGATTCATTTTTATGCATAAACTCATCCGGGTTACAAACTATTAGGTGAGAATGGCTCTACACACACACACTTGAGGAATTGAAGTTGAGCGAAACTAATCTTTGTAATGAAATTCTTGATCAAGTGCATTATTTTGAAGTTTTCCTTGGGTTATAATTATGTACAATCTTTGAGGCCTATTTGCAAGTTGAAGCATTTGTGTGTTTTAATTTTTCTATGATTCTGTTTCGCTTTAGTTTTGTTTCAAATCGTTGTAATTGCTCGAGGACTAGCAAAGTCTAAGTGTGGGGAATTTGATAAGTGTCTATTTATATATCATTTTCATATCAATTCGTCCATGTTTCTTTGCTATATTCCTTGGTATTTTTATGTTTTTGTGTGGTTTTGATGTTTGTAGGAGTTTTGGAGCAACTTGCACAAAAATGGAGTAAAACCCTTCATTTTCACCTCTGCTAGTCAACCATCTTCTCGGATTTAATTATATTGATATACAATGAACCCGATGACATGTTGTATACCGTTGGAAAGCTCTCGAAGTCTATTTTCTAGAGAAATTTACGGTTCATGAATTCATTCAGTGTACCAAAAGTTATAATCAAAACATGTGAGAAGTGTAGAAATATAATTTCACAAATCTCTATAGCATGTATAATACGAGGCACTGTAGCAGGTTACTATAGCAGAGTATATAAATACATTTTAGGGTTTTATTTGGATAACTTGAAGAGGGGAGAACATGTTGGAGGCAGCATTTTCTGGATTTCTCTCATCCCTTGGAGTTCTTGAAGGAGAAAGAAGGCTTGGAAAGAGGAAGAACTACAATCCTGAGGAGATTCATCTACAAAGGAGATTTTCAAAGGATTTGCTAAGTTTTTCTTTTCCTTTTCAATTCTAGAATTTCTCTGTATTGTATTTATGTTGTGTTTACATGTGTAACTGAATCTGAATTGGTTGAGGGTGATTTCAAAGCCCTTGATATAGTTTTTGTGAGTTGATTGCGCAAGAAGTTGTTATCCAATTCTCTAATTGAAGTTGCTTGTATTTTCCCATATCTAATGCTTATGATTGCTTGCTGATTGTATTTGGAATGGCCAACTGAATATGATTTGGTTGTTGTCTATTGCTAGAGTAAAAATCTTGATCCGTAATTGTCTTGAATTTCTAATCCTTAGTAGCAAAATTGTGATCAGAGATTGCAATTGGAGAATACAATCTAAGTTAAATAATCCGAGCTTGTGTGTTTATTGCTTAGATCAACCTATCTTTCTTATCGTAATGCATCCATTGAATTAAATTTAGAGAGCTTGTTCTAGGTTGTTTAATGGATAGAGATTAAATAAAGAGCTTGTTTTATTTAACAACAAAGTAAGGAAAGATTGGGATAACAGAGCTTGTTGTTATCTATGGTTGATAATTTCAATGGTGTAATTGGATGACAATTCTATGATTAATTCGCAAATCCATATCTTGTGGTAGAGAATAATCCCTTAACTAGATTTCTTCCATTGTGTATTTCTCAATTGATTTAACTTTACATTGTATTATTCTTCATTTGCTTTCGTATTGAGTTTAGTTAATCAATCAACAAAACCCCCCATTGATTCTGTTTTCGCTTTTGAACAACAAATTTAATTAGAATCAATCCTCGTGGGAACGATATCTTACTCATCACTTTATTACTTGTGCGACTAGTATACTTGCTAGTTTCAAACGCATCAACATCATATATTGGTAGCCTTCTCTGTATTTTTCATTTTAGACCATTATTTCATCATTCACACACTTTTTATATTGCAGCTTACACATGCTAAATTAGAAGAAAACTTATGATATTACAGATATAATTAATATAACAGCAAGCAGTGTTTATTTAGATAACTAACAATGCCTAAACCCTTTCTTAGATTCTCAAATCTTGTTGTATCCAATACCTTAGTGAACAAGTCAGCCAATTGTTTATCAGTGGAGATGTGTTCAATATGTATCACCTTAGACTCTACAAGTTCCCTTATAAAATGGTATCTTATGTCAATGTGCTTTGTTCTATAATGCTGAACATGATTTTTGAAAATGTTTATAGCACTAGTGTTATCGCAAAACACAGTTATGGGTTTTTGTTCAATACCATAATCACTCAATATTTGCTTCATCCATAGTAGTTGTGTACAACAACTTCCTGCTGCTATGTATTTAGCCTCAACAGTAGACAAAGAAATAGAATTCTGTTTTTTGCTATGCCAAGAAATCAAGTTAGTACCAAGATAAAAAAATCCTCCTTATGTACTTTTTCTGTCATCTACATTTCCTATCCAATCAGCATCACTAAACCCTGCAAGATAATCATTTGTATCTTTAGAAAACCAGATACCATAATCATGGGTTCCATGTACATAACTGATGGTTCTCTTAGTAGCTGCTAGATGTGACTCTTTAGGATTTGCTTGAAATCTTGTACAAAGTCTTGCACTAAAGCACAAGTCTGGTCTACTTGCTGTGAGATATAACAAACTGCCAATGATGCTTTCATACAAACTTGCATCAACCTCTTTTCCTGCATTGTCTTTTAAAAGTTTCAGGTTAGTACTGATAGGAGTTTTCATTAGTTTTGCATTCTCAAGCCCAAATTTCTTTACAAGATTTTTAGCATATTGTGATTGAGATATGAATAGCTCATCATTCATTTGCTTAATCTACAATCAAAGAAAGAAATTTAATTCTCCTACCATGCTCATCTCAAACTTTTCCTGCATCAACTTAACAAACTCATTAGTTTTGCTTTTGTTAGTTGATCCAAAAACATTGTCATCAACATATATTTGAGCAATATAAAATAGTTAGATGCATGTTTGATAAATAAAGTTTTATCATTGCTGCCTCTTCTATAACCTCTGTTGATCAAAAAATTTGTCAACCTTTCATACCAAGCTTTAGGAGCTTGTTTCGATCCATACAAAGCTTTATGCAATCTGTACACAAAATCAGGATGTTTAGGATCTTCAAGTCCTTAGGCTGTTCAACAAAAACTTCCTCATTTAGATAGCCATTTAAAAATGTTGTTTTAACATCCATATGATACAACTTAAAATCAAGCAAACAAGTAATTGCAAGTAGTAACCTAATTAACTCAAGTCTAGCCATTGGTGCAAAGGTTTCATCAAAGTCTATGCCTTCTACTTGAGTGGAACCTTGTGCTACTAGCTTAGCCTTATTTCTTACTACTTGACCACTTTCATCAGTTTTATTTTTGAATGTCCATTTAGTTCCAACGACATTTGCATTTTTTGGCCTAGGAACTAATTCCTATACTTCATTTGTTTTGAACTAATTAAGTTCATATTGCATTGCCTAAATCCAAAAATCTTCTTTTAAAGCTTCTTTCTCATTTTTTGGTTTAACTAATGAAACATAACATGCAAACCTTACCTGATTTATTACCTTACTCCTAGTTTTCATCATGCCATTTGGTGTTCCAATGATAGAACTGGTTGGATGTGCCTTCTGAATCCAAGTGGGTGGATCTTTTCTTTCATCTTCATTTCTGATTGAGTTCTTGTTCAAATATGAGTTGTCAGTTGACATTGTTGTGTTTGGTGTAACAACAGTTGTTTCCTCTTTCATAATAGAATCATCTCCATTATTTTTGCTGTCAAAATCTTATTTTTCTGTATCTTCTGTAAAGCTGATTATGCTTTCCTCTTGTGAGCACTTTGCATAATTATCCAGATCATCAAATACTACGATTGCAGATTCCATGACTGTCTCAAATTGAAGATTATATACTCGAAAAGCTTTGCTGTTTTGAGCATATCCCACAAAAACTCCTTCATCACTCCTTGGATCTAATGTTCCTAATAGCTCTCTATCATTTAAGATGTAACACCTGCATCCAAAAACTTGAAAATATTTCAAATTAGGTTTTCTTCCTTTCAAAATTTCATAAGGTGTCTGGTTAATGCCAGGTCTTAGAAAAACTCTATTTGAAATATAACAAACAGTGCTTATTGCTTCAGCCCATAGCCTTTTGGTCAACTTCTTGCTATTGAGCATCAATCTAACCGTTTCTTAAGGAGTATTATTCTTCCTTTCCACAATGCCATTTTGTTCAGAAGTTTTAGGACCTGAGAATTCATGCTCAATTCCATGATATTTGCAAAAGTCAGCATAGCTAACATTTTTAAACTCCTTGCCATGATCATTTCTTACTCTCACTATCTTACCAATGTTTCTGTTTTGCTCATTTTCAAGCTTAACACAAAGATTCCTGAAAGCTTCAAAAGTGTCATATTTTTCTTTAATAAAATCAACTCAAGTATATCTAGAAAAGTCATCCACACAAACAAATATGTATCTCTTACCTGTAATACTTTCAATTTGCATAGGATCGATAAGATCCATGTGAAGCAAATCAAGTATTTAGATGTGCTAAGATGTGGAATGGATTTGTGAGAACTTCTAATTTGTTTTCCCATTTGACATGGTCCACAAATTTTATTAGCTTTGTCATCAAGTTTAGGAACTCCTTTTACAACACCTAACTTAGTTAATTTAACCAAGTCTTTGTAATTTAAGTGTCCTAATTTTTGATGCCACAATTCTAAATCTAAAATCTTAGCTTGAAGTTCAATTTTTACCAAATAGCAATTATCTAAAGATCTATTTCCTTCTAAAATGCATCTACCAAAGTTATCTAAGACCATACATTTGTTTTGTATGAAATTAACAATATACTTATCATCACATATCTGACTAATACTAATTAGATTAGCTTTCAAACCTTCAACCAGCAAGACATTTTGGAATTTGGGTATGCCTTTGCCAATGATCTTACTCTTTGCTCCATCTCCATAAGTGACATTTCCTTCCCTGCATGCTTTAAAATTTTTCAAAAATTGTTTATTTCCAGTCATATGCCTGGAATAGCCATTGTCAAAATACCACAAATTGTTAGAAGATTGTTTAAGAACAATAAGGGCAACATTGCATATTGTCTTCTCTTTCTTAACCCATTGTAGTTGTGACTTTGATAACAGTTTTAACTGTTTTGATTTTTTATGCAAAAGATTCAACAATTCAAAGCATCTATGCCTAATATATCCCTTTTTACCATAAAAATAACAAATTGGAATAAATTTTCTTACCTTTTCAAGACTGGATTTGAAAGAACTCAGAGGAGAAATAAATGTTTCATTGCTTTTTGAATTAGGACTTGACCTTATTGAGTTAGGTTCAGAATTTTTTTCCTGATGTTGTAGATTTTACAAACACTGTCGTTGATGAGGATGCAATATTACCTTCCATGTATCCCAATTCATGTTTGTTGGAGTTGTCTCTTCCAAGACTCAAGACCTGATCAAGTTTGGCTGACCTGATTCTGAGTTGATCAACACATCTTTGCTCTCAATCAGTTCTGTTGTGATTTTCTCAACATGTGCTGTTTTGTCTGTCAAAGCAATCTCCAGTTCTGTGATACGGTTTTCAACATAAGATTTCTCACATGTTAGTACTTTAATCTCCTTCTTCAAGGTTTTGATTTCTTCCTTCTGATCCTGCCATTCACTATAGAGTGCATTATGAGTCTCTTGCAACTTTTCATAGTATTCTGGACCATCTTCTTCATCTGAATGATCAGCATTGGTTCTGTAGTTTTCTGTTATGTCAGTCATAACAGTTTTTCCTTTATCAGCTATTGATGCTGTGAATACAACAAAATTACTCATGCATTATTGATCATCCGAATCAAATTCTGATTCATCACTCCAAGTAGCTGTCAAGCCTTTGTTCTTCTTCTTGAGATTATCACATTCGGACTGAATACGCCCATAACTAGAACATTCATAACACTGAATATGTCTTTTCTTATCAGGTTGCTTCAATTTCTTCTTGTCATTCTCCTTGTTGAATTTCCTGAACTTGTCTTCATTCGAGTTTCATGAGTTTCCTTGATTCTTTTTCCTGAAATTTTTTTTCATGAACTTAACATAATTTTTCGTTAGAAAAGCAATCTGTTTAAAATTAGTTTCATCAAGTTTATCATTACTTTCATCATCAGATTTTTCAGTTTTAACATTGAATGCAATGCTTTTTCCTTTTTGTTTCTTAGTATTCTGATTAATATCAAAGTTTTGGAGAATGCCAATCAGTTCATCAACCCTTATCTCATCAGTGTTTTTAACTTTCTCAATGGCTGAAATTTTAGCTTGAAATTTATCTGGAACAGATTTGATTATTTTACTAACAATTTTTGCATTAGCGAAAGTTTTGCCGAGCATGTATACAAAATTTGTGATGTGACATAACTTAGAGTAAAACTCAAAAAATGACTCATCTTCATGCATAATCAAATTTTCAAATTAAGAATTTAGTCTCATCAATTTAGATCTTTTAATAGATGAGTGCCTTTATGTTTTACCTCAAGTATGTCCTAAGCTTCTTTGGCCACTTTGAACCTAGAAATCTGTTCGAAATTGTTTAAGTCCACTGCAGCAAAAATTGCATTGAGAGCCTTTGAGTTCTAGCTTGAACGTCGATATTCTTCATCAGTCCATTCCTCCTCAGGTTTAGGTTCAGCATCACCAAAAGCATTCAACTTTGTTCGCGGTGTCTATCCTTTAAGCACACTAGTCCATACCCTATCATTAAGAGATTTGATAAACATCATCATTTTTTACATTCCAATGTGGATAATTACCATCATCAAGAACAGGTGATTGTGTTCCAGATCCTCCATTGCGAATAAACTCCATCCTTCCAGATCAACGTGATCGTTTCTTCACTTGTCTATTAGTCAACCTACTCTGATACTAATTGTAAGTTCTGGAAGTATACAGTTATAAGTAATATAATAGTAAACTGTAACGTAAATCGGCACAAGAGAATTTTACGTGGTTCGGTTATAAAACCTACATCCACGGACAACTATAAAGCTGCAATTCACTAAGTTCTTATTTGCACAATCTTTAGGATCGTTTACAGTGCTGACTCACTCTCACATACTGACCTAATCTTTGTAAAACAAAATCTCGCCAAGATCTTAAACTCTAGTGACATTGCTCACTCTTTGTCATTGATAACTTAACAACACACTGTTAAGTAACACATAACAACGATGTTTGACACTGAATTACATAAACACTTAACCCGCAAGTTCTCACAAGTGTATACTAACTCAGATAGACCTAATCAACAATTCATGTACGATTACAACCTCTCATACATGAATAAAACACTCGTAAGATCAAATCAAAGAAGCATTCCAATCTGCGTTGAAGCTCTCTTTTTAATTCTTGGAATGCCATGACATATACTCACCCAACCAACTTACTATATGTTATGTAAACATAACAATATATATAGTGGGAAGTCTAAACGAAATCTCCTTAGATTCCTATAAAAATCATAATCAAACTCTCATTAGGATAAAGACAAATATAATAGGAAGTGATATAGATAACTCCTTAAGGAATTAGGGCACAAATAAATATTTTCTTATTTCAATAAGGATGCATTAAATAATGTCCTAATCTAAGAAGATATGTATTATAAATCAAATACTTCCTAAAATATACTTAGAAATAGTAAAATAATAAACAATATAATATTCTTGTTTTATCACACTTAGACAACACTATCATGTGCATGGCACATACATGTTGACACCAACAATTTTTATTGATTATTAGGATTTTTTTGTTTGAGATTTTAATTTCAATTTGAGACCAAGTAATAAATTTTCTTTTTTATTTTTTAGATTTTAATTTTAAAAATTAGTGTTGAGACTAATGAATAATTCTTATTATTTATAATTTTTTGGCTATTTTAAGATTTTAATTTGTTCTTTTATCATTTTCAAATTTATTAGTTAAAGTGTAGAAATTGTTGTTTCGATTATTTTGTTTTTATCAATAAAAGTAGTTGGTTTGGTTGTGTTATGGTGATTTAAGACTTCATATGAGATTTTGAAGGTTTTACTACTTTATCTTTTGCCCTAAATTTTAACAAATTTTGACTAATGACAATGTCACAATTTATATTTGAGTGAACTCGATTGTCATTTTTAAGATTGGATCTTAAATTAGGATTATCAATAATATTTGGAGATATTTTATAAAATTGGAGGTGATCATTCATTCTTCTTGTTAATTACTATAGTTTTATTTAATTCTAATAAAAATTAGAAAAAATTAGGGTTATCAAGAGAGGAAAATGCTAAAGATAATTATTGAAAAATATTATTATTTAAATATTTTAGTGACAACATTTACTTTTAAGATATGAATGTAAGTGAATTCTTGAAATTTAAAGAGGCGAGAAACATTAGCTTCTTGAGCTGGTTTCACTTGCAACTCTTTATATTTCGAAGTTGTAAAATAGTAAAATACTTCTCCTACTATGGATATAGGAAAACAAATTCTCTTCAGCAAATCATTTTTATTATAATAATACTACGTTTATAAAATCTATATACACAAAGTTTGTATGAAAATTTAATATGATATCAAGTGAATGAATTATTAATGAAATAAATGTTGATGAATTATATGGTATTGAATGAGTAGTGCTATATATATATTAATTTTGTATATAAATTTTGTAAGTGCAACATTATTATTATTATTATTTTTACTATTATGTCTTGGTAGTATAAGATCTATATTTGTTTAATAATATAATTAAAGCCGTACTGTTATTTTTCCTTATTTTCTCTTCAACTCATATATAAGTTTGTAACAAGGATTTGTTGGTCTTCGTAATAGTAATTTTAGTAACAAGTAAAAATGTTTTTGGTAACATGTAACAGTTTTTTAGATAAAAAATTTTGGAAATAGAGTTTCAATTTTCATATTTTTTAAGTTTCGATAATAAAATAATTTTTTATTTATAAATATGAATCTATTGACATAATTTTTTTGGATGTATATTTTTAATTTTTGATCTCATTAAATATAGTGAATGAAATTAAAAGTAATATAATGTCATCAATCTATGAACCATTTTAATTATTAAATTATTGAAATTAAGATCTAAAAATTTATGTTAGAACTCCCCACTTGCCTTGGCGTTACAGGCGAGTGAGATGAGAATGTCGTCCTCGGCATTGTAAGAGATCATTGCAAGTGATGGTGTACAGCAACTCTTAACAGTTGACGACATGATCTAACAGTTGCTTTGACTCGATTAACGACCTAACTAAACTGACGTCAACATGCGTTGTACTCGGAAATCAGCTGGGCGCCTCTCCGATCTTGACTGCTAAGTTATTTCATTGTCAGTTACATCAATCAACTCTTCATAGACTATTTTCAACCAAACTTCAGCAATTTCACGATTTCTCCACACGTTAATAGTAATTGCGCTCTTAGTAACCTTACAAATTAATAAAAATTTTTAAATGGACTAATAATTCGTTAGTATTATCATTGGAGTGTCAGTTGTCACGTGCTCCTCGTGCCAAATAGTGGCCAATGAGTCAATTAGTTATTTCGCCACTAATATTTTATTGACCTGGGTGATACAAAAATCCTCTTTACTTAAATTAATAAATTATTAATTTGACTAAATAATTTTTTACTAAATATTTTAATATATATTAATAAACATATTTAAAAATATATATATTTCAGACGTTTATATCAAATAACAGTTTTTAAAAATTAAGGACGTATTCTTTTTGTGATTTTATGTTTTTATTTTTAATAAAATTTAAGAATATGTGATTGATTTTAAATTATTTTAAAAAGAATATGTGATTGATATTGCATAGAAAATATATTTAAAAATGTGTAACATAAAAAACAAGATTTTTGTTTAAAAAAGAGCACAATATAACTGTTCTATAAGCTACTAACAAAAAACTATTATCATTAAATATTAGTTCTAATTGAAAAATAAAATAACATTATTACTAAAATTATGATCTAAATACAATCTAAAGTTTATAATTTAATATGATAATATATATAATAAAAATTTATTATATAATAAAACTAAATAAAAAGCTTATATTCTTAATAAAATTTTATTATTTAAATTATTATATTAAATTATAAATTTTAATTTATATTTAAGTTATAACTTTAATATTATTAAAAATAAAATACAGCAAAGAGCAACATGTTACCAAAAAACCATTTTTCACTAGTAAAAATAACGAAACCCGGTGTTAAGAGGAAGCAGCTAGGTCTCGACAATTATTATGGGCTCTAAAAAGGTAAGTAAGGGAATAAGTAATGATACGAATTGGCAGACACGCACAGAGGGAGTGTGGGAGAGAGGAAGGCGTTCTAGTAATGATTCCAAATCCCCTTTCCACTTTCAGTACACTTGTGCTTTTCAAAACATTTTTCATTTTTGTTAGAGACAATGGGGTTACATTTTGATGGGACGTAACCTTCCTCTAATGCTTTTAATGATGCCTTTTCTTCATTTTATGGAACAAAAGTTTTTACTCTTACAGTTTTAATTTTCCGTAATTCAGATTTCAATTTTTTACTTTGAAACTTTTGGTTTTCACATACAAGCCTCTTATATTATATTATAAAAATAATATTAAATTTATAATTTAAAATTTATAATATAATATGATAGCTTATAAATGATAAAATCATTTTAAAAATATAATTATTTATTTATTTTTATCTTTTTTTAATTTTTTAAATTTTTATAATATAAGTTACCGCATAAGGTTATGGATTTTTAGTTATATTTAAGTTATAAATATAGCATTATTTTTTATAAATATATCACTGTTTATTACTACACTTGCTGTAATTTTTTTATTATCTTCAAGTTGGAATATTTAGGATTTTTACAGATGAGCCCCTTGTACTTGAGAAATTAACACATTTACATTCGGCTTGCTACACTTGCCTTTTATTTTTATTTTTTTCTAAATTTAAGCCTTAATTTTGGTTTCCAAATAAAGGGGTTCTATATGGTAACAGCATAGAATAATCACTTAGTTTCGTCCCTTCTTTTATTTATGTATTTGTAAAAACATTAATGTTTCCTACAAAATTTTATGTTTAATCATTGCCATTTCACTTATCGTACTCACACTATTTGTATTTATTTAAACAATTATGGGATAATTTACAAATGACCTTGAGATTGGGTCTACTAACACAAATGACCTCACTTTTTTTTAAATAGACAGAAATGACCCTACCATTATATTAGCACGTTAAGTTTACATATAGAAGGGTAAAATAGCAATTCAATATCCAAATAAATAGAAGAAAAAATTGAAAAAATAGACAAAATTAATGGTTTGAAAAGAAATATAGACACATCTTGACAAATTTTAATTGCATAGACATTTTTTCATGAAATGACTAAAATACCCTTTGAAATTTAATTTATTCATAAACTCATTATTTCCCTCTTCCCACCACTTACCTCTTCCTATTTCCATAACCGCCTGTTGTTGAGTTTCCAATACCCCTCGACACTGTCCGAAACACTGTCCGAAATACAGCAAGAGGAATGAGGAACGAGGAACCTTGAGGATAGAAGCAAGAGGAAAGAAGATAACTGCAAGAGCATTTAGTTAACATTCGGTTCGAATAAGCTATGATATCGTTTTTTTTTATTTTTTGCTTATTTTATTGATCGTTTGAAGTGATATTTGCGTTATGAATAATAAAAATAACATTTAGATTAGGTATAACCTGAAGGAATATAGATGTATATAGGAAATTTACACATTTGAATTAATTAGGGATTT
The DNA here is from genome assembly GCA_013180625.2 of Boswellia sacra. NCBI lineage: Eukaryota > Viridiplantae > Streptophyta > Magnoliopsida > Sapindales > Burseraceae > Boswellia > Boswellia sacra. The sequence continues at coordinate 31,803 of SNVD02010667.1, read as the reverse complement.
GGACTAGATTTAGGGATTTTGAATTTGAGATTTGAGTTTCCGATCGTATTTTGTACTTATCTGTGTTTGTGGGCTAAATGAAGTGTGATTTGGTTGATTTTTTAGTTTGATGAGTGTAAAAATAGTGAAAACCGACGCATTTTGTCAGGACAAAGACGATGGTGAGTGTCGATTTTTGCTTAACACTCGACATAATGTGTCGAGTCCTGTTGGATGCATGAACCGACACTCTTCATTAGGGTAGTTTCGAAGACATTGAGTGTCAGTTTCGTGTAAACCGACATCTCGATGTATCAAAATAATTTCTTTGACGCTCAACATCGTTATAATTGGGAATATCGAGTGTCAGTTTTATGTAAATACCCTGATGGCGAGTGTCGATTGAAGCGTCCGATAGGACTCAACACATTTCTTCGACAAACCTAATTTCACTTTCATCGAGTGCCGATTTCATGTAAACCGACATATGGTGCACCAAAACCATGTCTTCGACACTCGACGACATGTAATTATGATGTCGAGTGTCAGTTTCATGGGCTTCGGATGCCGTTATCGGTTAACGTGAAACTGACAATCGATGAAAGTGAAAACACTTGTGTCAAGTGTCGGATACATTGACCGAAGAGTATATAATGTTGGATTCTGAATCTGACATTCGACTAGGCCGACATCCGACATAGTCATATTGTCGGATGTCTGATCTCGCATATGTCAGTTTCAGGAATCTGGTAAAAGTTTTCTCAGACACTCGATGGATTTCATTGAGCGTCGGTTTCTCTATTCAAGCTCTGTCGAGCGTGTCGTCAGCCGTCGAGTTGTGTCAAGCGTTTTGACAGATTGCTTGTTTTAGCCTTGTTTTTTTGCCTTTTTACATCATATTTAACTATAAAGTACCTTTTTGTTACAGGTTGAAGCAAATGGCAAATGAATTTGGACTCTCTTTCACCCTGAAGACTCCGTATGATGAGCATTACCATGTGATTATCACAAACTTAGCAAGTTTGAACTATAAAGAATGGATTCATGCGAACTTGAATGAGAGGCAACAAAACATGTTTTGTAATACATGTTTTGGGTTTCTCCTAGACATTCGGGAGCTGTCCTTTTCGTCTCAATTGGTGCACAATGTGCTTGAGTGGGAGGTTAACATAGTGGGATACAATGAAGAGATGTGGTTCCTTATTAGAGGTAAAAATATGGTGTTTCAACTACAATGTAGTTAACTAATTTTATCTTTTAGCATTTGATCGTTGTAGTTTTGTTTTTTTTACTATTATTGGCATCTTATGTTTTTTTTTTCTTTTCAAGAAGACTGATTCGTTTTTCTGGCCACGAGTTCGATTTGGTGACCGGTTTGAGATTTGCTACCCCCGTGCCACCAATATCGAATGCCTTGAATCTGTGCCATTTGTTGGATATGTAATTTGGGGGTGAGGACATGGAGCTCATGCATTTCTATCCGAGACTTCAGGCATTAAATGTGTCAGCTATGCCATACAAGGATGTTGTAAAGCTGGCCTTGTATTACGTGCTCAAGCGATTTTTCATGGGACGGGATCAACGCCAATATGTCTTCTGTAAGTGGTTGAATTTTGTCAACACATTGGATAGTTTTAACAATTATCCATGGGATTCAGTGTCTTATGATAAGACACTTAAAGGGATAAAAAAGCTTTGGATGAGAGGGTGGAAAAGTATAAAAAACGAGCCGAAGCGAAGAAGAAGAAGACGATGGGGAAATGGAAGCATTTGAAGACATATAACTTAGAAGGGTGCCCCTACGCTATTCAGGTACATACTGAAAAACAAATGTTGGACGTGTTTATTAGGTTCTTTGAATTACATTTTGAAATACCTATTGTCACTAAAAAACCCTTATGTTATTAAGGTTTGGTTGTATGAGGCCGTGTCGTACATTGGTACGACATATGGGCGAGTGAACGAGGTGTTTAGGAGAGGATACCGCGCTTACTGAAGTGGGAGACACAAAAAACTCCGTCGAGGACATCGTCAAACGTGATATCATGTTGGTTAGGAGGCGTGTATGTCAGATTCCACTGATTGTTTTTCCTGATATCCGTCACAACGAATCACTGTTTAATTTGATGGCTTATTTGATGATACAGGCTCGTCCACTTGTTGTTTTGGAGCCATCTGAGGCGGAGCAGATGATAAATTGGTATATTAGGCTTGCTACAGTAGTTGACATTCGGAGAGGTGCACATGTAGCATGAGCGGCATCTGTGGATGCTCCTTTATTGCCCGATGAGAGGATTTAGCCACTTCCCACAGGGGATCCATCACCTCCACCTCCTCTTGGTCAGACTTCCCCTATTAGACCTGACGTGGGGCCAGTCTCGACACAGCCAATCTTTTAAATGATCGTGTGCTTTCTCCATCGTCGGCTTCCCCCGTTAGTCCTAGACCTCCAGCATAAGAGAGTTATGGTCATGAGGATCTATCAGGAACTCAACCCGTTGGACATAATTCCATCGATAGACTTGATGTGGGGGTAGTCATAGACACAGTCGATCCCCTCATCAGTCCTGCACCTACCACGTTCAATAGCTATGGTCCTGCAGGCGATTCGATTCCTCCTTCGGGTCGCGCGTCCACCTACTATGACATTTCCCCTCCTATACATAATGTCCTTTCCAGCTCGAAGGTATATAATGAAAATTTACATTCATATACTTTTTCGTTTACATTACTAATTGGTTGGTTTCTTACGGTGATTGTGAATAATGATATACAAGCGCAGCCATTCCATGATGGGTTTGAGAGTACATTTTTGCGTGAGCTTGTAGGACTTCGAGAGGAGATAACAATGTTATGGGCAGAGAACAAGGACATGCGGGAGGAGATAGTACTTCTATGTGAGGCTGTTGTACAACGGGTGGTCATTTTGGATACGCTGCCATGGTACGTCACACAAGTTAGTAAACAAAATTAATGATTTTTATGATGTCACATCGCTTAACGCGACATTCTGGTTTGCTATAATACAGGATATGGATGATGGTATCGGTGATGATTATGACGGTCAAGAGGCAACAGAACTTAAACCTATGTATAGAATTTTAAATAAAATTGCTAGATATAACTAGACCTCTATCTCATTTTCAACTATCTTTAGCTCTGATAGAGCTAAGTTTTGTATTGCTCAGGCAAAAACAAGAGTATAATTTAGGACTTTGGATATTTGATACCATCATTACTGCTGCTAAGAATAATTCCAAGTGATTACCTATGCCTTGTCCATAATGGGCATATTGATGAGAAATGGCATTGAACTTGACTCTGATGAAATCATTGAACCGTTAGCATTACCCATCACTAGTGGTTTTATGAAAAGAGTAAGGGATCAGTAGAGAGATACTGATAAAGAGGATCATGAAGAGGAAGTTGATGCAAAAGTAGCAGAAGAAGAGGAAGGGGAGGAAGTTAAACCACCTCCAAAAGGCCAAGAATAACCACCAAGTAATCATTAGTGTCAGTGCAGGATAAATTGCAAAGCCTAACCAACAATCTTGCTTTTGTTTTGCAGCAATAACAACAAATTTTGGCTAACCAGCAAAAGCTTATGGAGTATCAAAAAGAAAATGATGCTAAGATTCAAGCTCATCATGAGTTTTTGTTAAAGCACTTTACATGTTTCTCTTCAAAAAGGACTGACTAGTTCCACCTTATGCAGGTCCTTTGCATTCTAGAGTTGCATCAATCCAATCTTCTGCTACATCTACACAGTAAGCAACTCTAGCAATTTCTATTCATGTCACAGAGATTCCAACTTCTGTAGATCTAGTTCCAGTTTTTATAACTGCAATTGTCACTTCAACAACTCAAGAACCAGTGAAATCACCTGCTGCTTCTCCAGTCATTCTTACTACTAAAAAGATCACTTCCACCATTCAAGTTTCAACCATACCTCACATTGCTCCAACAGATCCAGTTGTAGCTGAAATTATTGCTCCAATCACTCAAACTGATGCTAAACATGTTCCATCTCCAGCTCATTCTACTACAACTTCTCAACCTTCATCCTCCACTTTAGTAGAAATGGACACTTCCTCACTAGCTGTTGCAGCTGCTTAAATTCTACAAATGTCTTTCATTCCTCCAAAAATTGCAACTCAACAAGCTCGAGACATTGCAGAGACCCTTGCTGCAGTGATAGCCACTTCATTTGAGCAATCTACTCCAATCCTTTCTCCAACTGCTTCTTCAACAAGACAAAGACCAAGGAAAGAGGAGGTTTCCTTAAAAGATGTTTTTTGCCCATGAGGTCTAGCAGACATCAAAAGAAGTGCTTTTTGGCAGTTTGTGTTGAATAAAGGGAGGAGTATAGAGTTTTGGGAGCCGGGCAATCTACATTTACCAATGAAACTTAAACTTTTTGCATTATGTTTTTATGTTTTAGTTTTAGGGGGAGAAGAGAAAATACTTAAGGGTATTATAGCTTCGTTACTGTTTGCTTTTGTTTGATGTACATTTTAAACTTAGCTTTTTTATGGTTTGTTTTGTTTTGGCTTGGTGGTACGATATGTTTGTAATTGTCTTAGAACAGTCTTGTTTTATTATATTGTTGTAGTTATGCTATTTTTAACTAACTTGTGCAAATTATTCTATAGTGGTGTTTTCTCACAAAATGCCAAATGGAGAGATTGCTAGGACAATACCATATGGACTGCCATGTGTCTTATTTCAATCTATGTGGCATTGATTTATTGGCATTTTGAGAGAAAATAAACTTGTGATATTGTTACTTTATTACTTTCCTATTTTAAACTGATACAGTTAAGTGTTACTTAACTGGATAATATCACTAGGATTTGGATTTGCATTAGAAAAGTTTTTATTCTATTCTCACTTTCGAAAAAGATATATATTGTGATTATTTATTAAATATCTTAACGTGATTTAGCTTTCCTATATCTTCAAGGTTTATAGGATAATGAATGATTTATGAAGATCTTGAAGAATCCTTGTTCAATAAGGAAAGTCTACCGGATCAGTGCTTAACTAAGATAGTTTAGTCTATATCCAATTAACATTTTGTATGCAAGCTGTGTGAGTTAGCTTGAGTAGTGATAAGGCTTTATACTTATCATGATTTTATTTGTCTAAAGAGGGTTATTATCTCTTTGGGCAATTTTAATACAATTTGAGAGGGACTGAAATAGTGGGAAGTGTAATTACAACAAAGTTTTAGGTAGTTGGTTTGCTATGGATGGAGTTCTTGGTGATTAGAGTGTAGTTTATATAGGATAGGTGAGTGTGACTAAAGTAAAGGATTCATCAATTGCAAAGTCCTAGTCCTAGTCCTAGTCCTTGTAAACATAAACATCATAGTGAATTGTAGCTTGACTGCCTATGGAGGTAGGCTGGTTTAAGCTGAACCATGTAAAACTCCTCTATGCAAGTATTAATTATGTCCATTACAATTTCCATAACTGCTATAGTTTTTGTTTTATGTAACTGGGTCTATAGCTTCAGAACTTACACTTACATTATGGTATTCATTTATAAAACTCATTAATTGTCATCAATGGTACATGTGCAATATCGAATAATAGAAATATGAGTTGTTTTAATATGTCTACTATAGGTACATCAAACAAAAATTAAAAATTATTACAATTTTATCTTTTTTTTTTAATTTGTTTTTCATAAATGAGTTTGACTTCTATCAATGTTAGAACTGTGTTTGATACTTCTTTATTTAGACATAATCCTGAATTCATATAAACAAACTTAAAAGTAGAAGTTGAAATGAATCATTAGTTTTAATTTTAACAATTGAATTTGGCAAGATCAAGTATCATAAATATGTGTTAATAAATTATATTAAAAATTTATATTAAAATATAACTTTCCTTTCACTCTATAGTGTTTGAAACACTTTTGCGGCTTAAAGGTTATTGTGTATTTTCTTATTTATTTTAAAATCTGGTATGTATTGGGATAAAGATATACAACAGAAATTTTCGTTTTTTCATTAAACAAAGGAAAAGCCTCGTGAATTAGCAATCAAATTGTAGTAGCTATTGCAAGGCTCGTTAAAATTTCGCCAAAATGACTGCACAAGTCTTTGTCACAAACAACTTTATTTGTTTATGTTTTTTGTTTTCAAGTTTTGTATGTTATATATTTTCCGATGAATTTTACGTTCAATGTTAACCACGTATCTTTTTCAAAATTCAAACAACCACATATTCTTAAATTCAATTGACAAAATACACATAACTAAAAGTTTCAACTTCACCAAAATCTCTATTCAAATCTTATGAGTGTTGTTATTTGAAACTTTCAAAATCTCTTTTAAGCCTCATTTTAATTAAAAATAAAGTTAAAATATATTTAAATATAAATGACTACAAAAGATATTGACAATTTTGAATATACCCAGTGTAATATTATAAAAATTATTTTATTTAAATTTTTTCACTTTAACTCTTTAAAAACCTAATTTGAAATTAATATTTTATATTTATAGAATAATTTTGAAATGACGGATGACAAATTCAGGTGTTATAATTACAATAATGAGAAATAAGTTCTCATTTTGATTTTAATATACATTTTTTAATAGTTTTGTTCAGTCGCTATGAATTAAATATTTTCATTTTGTTAAGTTCAACAAAACCGAGCAAATAATTCTTGTGTGTATTTAAATAGTTTTATTGTTTATAAGAATATGATTTGAGTATACTTCATGAAAACCTTAGGAAAAAATAAAGCTTAAATATATACTTACCTTATAAAAAAGTAAAACCCTAAATAAATAATTAGGTGGATAGCTTTTGAGTTTTGAAGAATAAAAAATTATTTGAAATGATTTTAAAAAATAAAAGAATAAGAAAAATTTACGAAACTATGAGTTGATAAGTCTATAACAATAAATTATGAGTTGTATAAGTAAATTTAATTTTAAAATATGTAAGATAAGTAATTTTGCTGTCATATAAAAAGTGTTTCTAAATTATACTTTTTAAATAATTTTTAATTAAAATAAGACTTAAAAAGGAATTTTCACGGGCTCAAATCAAAATACTCTAATCTTATATAAAAATAGAATTAATCCCAAGGTAGGCCCGTATCTCCAACCCATTTCATTCATGCAAAATAATCATAAATTATGCCAATCCCAAAAAGTACACAAACAAACATTAAACAAAACAAAAACCCTTTTTATAATTGTGGTCAGCTAAAGCCCCTCAGAAAGGCAAAATCACTACTCAGACGGTGATACAAACAAACTAAGAAAATAAAATGACCAAAATGCAAACAAGTACACTATCGTGTTTTTGTTCATGGCTAAGTTGACAGCCTACAAAACAGGGACTTGGCAAGGCAAAGCAAAGAACGTTAACCTGCAGAGTTAAACGAGAGTTTGGTTGCTCAAGCTAGGCCACTGTTGCACTGTGTAGTTGCTCAGAATCATACTGTTCGGTGAAAGTTCTCAATGGAGCAAAAGAAGCAGATGGGTGTGTCGTTCAAGGTCAGTAAGGTTCGTAAGAGGTACATGCCGAAGGTCGATCAGGTTGAAGACGTGGACGTCGAGTGTGGTCCCTCTACCTCAGCTTTTGATGATACTCAGCAGAGGCTTTACAAGGTGGCATCTTGCTTTGCTACATGTTATGAGGGTTTTTTTCTTCTTCCTATTATTATTATTGTTTTTTTAATTATTTTGTGGTTTTAAGGTGATATGTGTGGGATGTTTGAGGGCTTGTTCTGGTTTTTGGTTTGAGTTTTAGTCGTTTTGGCTGATGGTTTTTTGTGGTACGAGTGTTCAAATGATGGGACTTGAATGGTCTACTGGGGTTTTTGTTTAGTTGAAAATGCAGCATAAATTTGTACATTTTGGGGCAGCAAATTGCGCTTTGTTTTGGAGAACAGCAGGTTACTAATTGGAGAAGAAGGATGGAAGCTCATTTCTGGCCTAAATAAAAAAAAAAAAGGCTTGGAAATTTCATGAAGAAAAACCCTACGTTTATGTTAATTCTGATCACCTTGGTTATGACGTGTATTTGATTCTCATGTCTTTTTTAATCCTTTAAAAACTAGGTATTCTTGTTTTTATCGTGATGGAGTTTAAGTGTATTTGATTCTTATATCTTTCTTAATCATTTTAAAACTAGGTATTGTTGTTTCTATTGGAATGGAGGTTTCACACTTTAAGTTTCAAACCAGTGACTTTTCTGTTTAAGCAAAAGTATGTGGTGTTCATGTTATTTTCCCTTAATTTGTCGCTTTCGAGCCTGACTCTAAGAAACAAAATAACCATAAAATGCGCTTTATTGCCTTGTCTTTCTTCCCTGTGAGCTACAATATTGTTTCCTTTATTTCTTCTGTGTCTAAACTTGCAAAGATTTCAGTTTTCTGGTTTAGTAGATATCAATTACGGGATACGGGTTTTTGCACGAGAAGTGCAGATTTTTGTTCAAAATATCGACCTTGAGTTCCATTGATTTAAATTTTTAACAGCAGAACGTGCTTAGATGGCTTTTTATTTTTCTTATAATTACTCGAAAAAAAAAGATCGGCATTGAGAATTATTAGCACGGATTTTTTTGCCTCTAGAAGTGAATTTTAAGCACAGTTGTTTCAATGTAGGGTAATTTTGCCGGAAAAGGAGAGAAGGCTGCTGATCATGTGAATGTATTTGCCAGGTCCGGAATGAATTTGGGTGCAGAAGGTAATCTAGTCATTCTGTGATGTAATGATTTTCTGTGATGTCCTTTATGTTTGACAGTTAACTTTGGTGCAGATATGGAGGTGTCATTTTCACTAAATTTGTTCCCAAATGGCTTTTCATTTGGGAGACCCCGAGGTTAGCATTCAAATAAAAGAAGCTTCAGTTATTTCTCTCCATTCATTGTAAACTTGTTTTGTCTATTAACTCCATTAACTGCTGTTATGCTTTCAAATATCATCGCAGTTGTTCATTGAAGCACCAAAAACAGTACTTCCATATAATGGGGCTACACCTTTTCTTTTCAGTGTAAGTTTGTTTTTGAAGTTCAGTGATTTTCACATTTGTCTTTTGGTAAGCTGGTCTTGCTTTTTTCCTCACTTTCTCAATGTTTAATCAAAGAATCTTTCATGCATATTTTTAACTTGATTTTATAGCATGACCAGGGTGCTTATTTCCTTCCAATTCAGTAGAGTGAATTCCGGATGCTTAGCAGTGGTTTCTACATCAATATATTTATGTTTATATGCATATGTTGTTTGTTATGTATACAATTTCATTTCTTTCTTGTTAGTTTCCCTTGTTTGGTCTTCATATTTGCCAGAATAAAAATTTTTGATCATGAATCATTATTATAGGTTCATGATTGTGGAATATTAGTTAACCCTAGATTTTTATGCCGGTTGCTTGATATAGTTTTTTGTACAAGAGCCTCCCTTGAAGATTTTAAGAGTGAAAAACCAAGGATCAGCTATCCTTTTCTTTTCTTTTCTTTTCTTTTTTTCTTTTTTTTTTTTGATAAGAGACTCCATGGTTTAAAATATAACTTCCCCATTGTCACCATCTTGCCTCAATATCAAGTATCAAAGTGATTTTAGCTTGCATATGGTATGCAATTAGACATGAAGAAAAAGTTGCTACCAGCTTCTCTTTCATGTAAGCCACATTGTAAGTGTTTTTCTTAAGTAGAAGGTTGAGTAAGGACATGTGAAATTCTGGAAAATGGATATGCCTCTTCTCAGTGACTTGTAATGCTTAAGAAGATCATTTTCTGGTGCCAAGGACTATCTTTTATTGGTTGATAATAGTAGCAAATATTTTTAAAAGGATAACTATTTTATGCCAAAGTATTTGTTGAATGGGGTAATGGTGTGTTGTTAGTGCCAAGAACTCTCCATAGTAGCGACTTTTAATTTTATAATGTAGTGGACATATGCATACTTTGCTATTTATGCTTTGCTGTCTCTGGCTGTAGGTATCTCCAAATAATTTATTTGCTGTTGCCTTTTTCTATGTCATGAAATGAGCTACAAAATCTTGATAATCCATTTTCTTTTCTGTTGTCTTTTCCCATGGACGTATTTCAACAGGCAATTGAGTGCGGTTGGTTTCCTGGAGACATTTTTGACAGTATATCCTGCAAGTATGTTAATGGAGCTCTTCTTTGTGAGGTTAGGTGAAAACATTAAATTTGTATGTAAAATTGATAGCGCTTGAATTCTTATAGTGGTGTAGAAGTCCCTGTTCTTGTTAAGTGTTGCTTGAGATTTTGTATTGGAATTTTTGGTGTTGAAAGTAACTGTATAGTTTCTACACTCATTGATATGGATGTTATATTTTTTTTGTTTTATATTTGACTGCTATGTTATGGAGGAAAGTTTTGGATATATTATATGTTCATGTCTTGATAGATCTAATCATACTTGTTTTCAAGTGTCATTGTAGACTCAATTAAATCTGCCATCATCATCTGTCTCATCTCTACATTTATAGAAGTAGAAGTATTGGGAAGCTTGGACAGTTGAATTAACTTCAGTTGATCAATGGCCTCATTCCTTCACCAGCCCTTCTCACAGCAACTAGCTTGAGAATGTGAAAGAACATGATGGCAGATGGTGGATCCATTATATTTGAGTTTCCTTTATTGGAATTTTTCCCGCAGTGATGGTTTGTTGTTTCCCTTTCAAAAATTTTAGAGAAGAATTGTTTATTTATTTATTTATTTATTTTTAATTTGTTTAATTTTCTCTTCTTTTGAATTAATCGATATTCTTTCCTTGCATATTCAAGACTATCGCGATTGTTTGTACAGAAGGGGTAATGCTTCTGCAGATAACTCCAGTTGTTCACAAAGTGCTCCTACAAATGTGCATGGAGAACGTCATTAACGACGTCTTATCAATAACAAATGATTCTTGGACGTACAAAGATCGACTGGTCAAGTGGCTGCATTTATAAGTTTCTTTTGTACGGTTCAAGCATTGTGCCATGATTATATATGTATTTCCTTTTACTCATTTCAGGAAGTTGAGTCCTTCATTTTGAAGGCTTTGCAACCTGATCTTCATCTGAACCCCGAACCATTTCAAGACATAATATGGCAGAGAACCCATGACAATGAAGGTATAAAGGCATGCCAAACTATGATAATTCCCGATTGAATGCAGTAAACTTTGGAAAACCTGATATTATCACATGTGGTTTACTCGAGAATGTTGTGTACGTAAAGTTTGTCACAGCTACTAGTTCCTGAGTTATATGAAATGTTTCCAGATTAACAGCTTTTGATTCTATTCTAGGTTTAAAATGCTGTCCATTGTATTACAACTTTCAAAGTTTCCTCACTTCCTACTAGTTCTAACTCTGAATTACTCCTAATACAAAATAATTTACCATGTGAATGTCAGTTAAATGTTCTATTTGTGATATGGATTGTTTCATGAAGTCTATATGATATAAATCTGGCAGAATGTTTACTAAAATTTGGCAATTCTTGCAGCTTGATTTGGGAGTCACCTTCGGCTCTAAAAGGAGAAAGCTAAGTGATGTTTCAGCTTGTAACCCAAGGTTCAGCAGCAAAGATGATAGAGTTGTTCCATCTCCACAACTACTTTAAAAACTTGTCCTGTTGTACAAACGAGCAACATTACAGTGGAGACCGCACCGCAGCTCAATCATTTGGCAACAGGGCCAATCTATCGATTGGTGGATAGCCACAACCAATCTGCTGTGGCAGATCTCAGTTTTGAATCCTTCATCTGTTCCACTGCAATGTTATAATGAATGTAACAGTGCTATGATAGAAACCTCTTCAGTGAAATCTAGTCCTGTTGTACAAAAGAGCAATGTTACAGTGGAAACGGCACAGCAGCTCAATCATTTGACAAGAGGGCGAATCAATCAATTGTTGGATAGCCGCAACCAATCTGCCATGCCAGATCTCAGCTCATTGACTTCTTCATCTGTTCCAGTGCAATGTTATAATGAATGTAACAGTGCTATGATAGAAACCTCTTCAGTGAAATCTAGTCCTGTTGTACAAAAGAGCAATGTTACAGTGGAAACGGCACAGCAGCTCAATCATTTGACAAGAGGGCGAATCAATCAATTGTTGGATAGCCGCAACCAATCTGCCATGCCAGATCTCAGCTCATTGACTTCTTCATCTGTTCCAGTGCAATGTTATAATGAATGTAACAGTGCTATGATAGAAACCTCTTCAGTGAAATCTAGTCCTGTTGTACAAAAGAGCAATGTTACAGTGGAAACGGCACAGCAGCTCAATCATTTGACAAGAGGGCGAATCAATCAATTGTTGGATAGCCGCAACCAATCTGCCATGCCAGATCTCAGCTCATTGACTTCTTCATCTGTTCCAGTGCAATGTTATAATGAATGTAACAGTACTGTGATAGGAACCTCTTCATGAATCATTGGTACGTTCAGAGCAGGGCACATGCAAGACAAAAGAGATTCAAATACCTTTACTTAGGATGCCCAAGCCAGAGCCTTTGGACTTCTCTCATCAGCAGCCTAGTGAGAGTCAACTGAAATTTTTATTGAGGCTGAACTACTGCAGAACCAAAATAAGGCATTGTCAAATCGGCCACCTGAGGCTAAAAGAGTTTTACATGAAAGATTTCATGTTAATAGAGGCCTCTCACCATTGGCAAATAGTGGTCAACAGGCAATTCTTGAGGGCATCTCAAAGCTGCATGCTGGAATGCCTGCTATTGTGAAACAAGAACATGCTGAAACAAGTAACTTCACTTGTTTTGATGTTAGAAAGATGAAGGTAACTACCGTGCTATGAATATGAGAAGTAATAGATCTGATGTTATGCAACCACAGCCACGACGATCATCACAAATATTGGGAACCAATTCTCCTCATTCCAGCTTACCTTGGAACCTGATGCTGCATGACCAAAATGTGGAAAAGGAATTTGTTACTCAGAAGAGGAAAATTATGCAGGATCCTCATATTATGGCTGTTTTGAGCATTGCACCTGTAACATCCTATCAGAATGAGTCTCTACAAAAAGAGAAATCTGTAACTGCTAAGCAAAGAAAGAATTCTCGCTCTAAAGGCTTGAATACTAAAACAAATGATTCACTTATTTCATCTAGCAATACAAATGTAATCTCTGGAAGTGGACTTCAATCCAGAAATCTTACCTTATTTAAGATGTCAGAAGTTAAAGTTAATCTTGAGAGGTTTCTCAAGATTAGAGCAGTGACTCAAAGGTCCAACCCGAACTATGGTAACATCTGTTGTGCTGGGACTTATCTTTCTATTATCTCTGCTTGGCTTTGATATGTAAAAGTTTCTGTTTTCTACATTCAGGTATGGATTGAATAAGAAGAAGCACAAATTAGACAATATTTTGCATGGGAAACCATCATTCAATTTGAGTCAACTGGTTGCTGACCACCTCTTGAATTCTGAAGACAATGGAAGGTTGAAATATGCTACTAAAGGGAGGATTTCTGATAGAACCCTCCCTGATACACTGTCTGGATCACACACTCACAGACGTTGGTAATTGAAACTATGGAACAAACAGAGGTAGCAATAGCAGGAAATAGAACAAACAGAGGAAATCTAGAGCAGGAAATGGAATTTCTGGATAAACTTCTGTATTGAATTTAGTGAAATAGCAGGCAGTTCGAGAGGCCTGCAAGCTCTCCCATAGGCACAGCGGTCTCTCCAAAATAACGGAAATTCTTCACACCCTACTCTACTCTTCTCTCCTCTTTTATACCAGCCTGTCCTCTTCTTTTCTTTCCTAAAATCGGGGTAACTAACTCCGCCCACATCTCTAGGACAGTCCAACCAATTTCCCTACCCCAAAACATAACCAACAAAAACAGTAAAGCATAACAGAATTATAAAAGTAATTTCCCCATTCTGTCCTTAATTCACTGCCTTCTATCATTACCCCCCGCCCAACTTTCACCTTGTCCTCAAGGTGAAGAGTAGGAAATTTATATAGTCAGTTTGCACTCTTCTTTGCTACTTCAGCAGCCTCTGCCTCTTTAGCCTTAAGTTTAGTTTTCTGCCCTTCCTTCTCCTCCATAAGCTTCGCTAAATCTTCTTCCTGCCCTTCTTTCCCCAATTCTCTTCTCACAAATTCTTGCAACTCCTCATCAATTTCAATCCCATCATCATCCAAAATGATATCTACAATCTTAAGCATCTCATCCAATCTCCCAACTTCACTCAAAGCCTTCATCATAAACTGCCCATTCTTAAACAATGCATCTAGCATCGAATCATACGCCACTGCACTCATTTTCATACTGTAGTTTTCCCTCACAGCCTCATTATAACACTCCATCGCCTCATTCTCCATACCGTTCATGAAATAACCCTTTATGTAGTCTTGTGCCTCCTTCAAATTCTGTTTAAATTCATCCAGTATAGCCTCCTGTTCCGCCATCAACTTCTCCATCATGGGAACAGTTGTAAAGTTATTTCCAAAGGAGACCAATGGTGGTGGTGTAGGGACTTTAGTAGCAACTGCCTTGGACAATTCAAGATCAACCATTAACTCCTCGGCATAGTGATCTAAATCAATATTTCCATGAGTCCGGCCATAGTTTCTCAAAACCTTCCAAACCTCAGCTATGGGCTCCAAAGGCAATGTTTCCCAAATATATTCTTTAGCTCCATAAAGTTGCCCTGATTTTCCAGGAACCCCAATAAGCCCTATGTAATGCTCAATTCTGGAATTGATCCCACACTGATTCTCCAGGGACTCGAAATGTATACGACCTTCTTCAATAACATCTGCAATACCACAAGCTGAGAAGATTGCCAGAAAAATCTCCTCATTCAATTTCAAGCCCAATTCCCTCATCTGCTCACACAATTGCAAACCCTCATCTTCCAATCCAGTATCTACATAAACATTTTTCATTAATTGCCACAAATCTATATTCTTATTCGGCATGTGATCAAACACTCTTTGAGCATCGGTCATGCTGTCACACTTCCCATACATTTCAGTCACTTTATTCCATGCCAAATCTCCTCTAAACGTGGATTGCAAAAAATAATCATGAACCTTTTTTGCATTCTCTAATGATTTTCCATTTCCACACAACTCAAATAATGTATAGAAACAATTAGCATCAGCTTTACCTCCCTTATCCGTCATCTCAATGGCTTCCTCAACTTTCCTCTTTTGACAAAACCATGCTGAGGAAGAAGATGGTGCTGCAGAACCAGCAGGAGGTTGATTCATGTTGCTCTGTTGACCAAATGAGGCCCACTGGTTAGGTTTTCTGGCTTGAGAGTAGCCCTGATTCTGCTGATTGTTCCATTGATTGGAGTTTCTGGGTTGCTGATTATTCTGGCTAGGAACATTTATCTGATTAGGATTTGTGGGTTGCTGGTAATTCTGAAAATTGTGGTTTCGATGCTGATTAACGATATAGTGCAACTGCTGTTGAGGATTAATACTGGAATTCCCCTCTCGATGGCCTTGCCGTTGCTGTTCAAGACTATTGCCACTCCACTGGGCCAAATCCATGGGCTGGGCCAACCCACTTTGCAGTTGTAGACACCCCTCAGCCCATTCTTTTGGCTTGAGGCTGTTAACAGAGGCATCCTCCAATACCTCCTTAGTGACATCGCGAAGAGACGACGGAAGAGTCTGAAATGGTTTCCGATCTCCTCTCACTGTCCTGCTCTCCCTCAACACTAGAAAATCCTCAAAAGTCGTACCCTCCTGAGTCGATCGGAACCGATCCAACAACAGCCGTTTCTGTTCGTCCCAGTTTCGGATCGGCCGGCGTCGATCCTCCCACTGGAACCAGGTCAGCGCCTCCCCGTCGAACCATACCGTGGCGGCTTCGATCCTTTCCAGCTCCGACAGTCGGCTCAAAGAGAAGTATCGCTCTGCCCTAGAAATCCATTCGCCTGGATCGCTACCTTCAAACATCGGCATCTCCAACCTTCGAGGCCAGACTTCGTCGCGCCTCTCGGAGCCCCGATGGATCCTGCCTCAGTCGCGGCCGCCTGGGTTGCTCTTGTTTGAGTTCTCGTGGGGATGGGTGGCGGTATTTGATGACTCCCCTGGTTTTGGCGCGACAGGATCCAACTTCTGCAAGATCGCTAATGAATCGCCCTCGTTAACCTTCGCCAACCTCTTCAGACACTCCAGTATGGCCGCCACCTTCTGCTCCAAGAATGGAACCCTGGACAGTCCTTCTTTAACCACTCCGATATCTTCTCAGAATTGAGTAAGTCTTTCCTCTAACACCTCCATTCTTACTTCTGTTATCTTAGCCATTTCAAGATCTTACGGCTCTAATACCAATTGATAGAACCCTCCCTGATACACTGTCTGGATCACACACTCACAGACGCTGGTAATTGAAACTATGGAACAAACAGAGGTAGCAATAGCAGGAAATAGAACAAACAGAGGAAATCTAGAGTAGGAAATGGAATTTCTGGATAAACTTCTGTATTGAATTTAGTGAAATAGCAGGCAGTTCGAGAGGCCTGCAAGCTCTCCCATAGACACAGCGGTCTCTCCAAAATAACGGAAATTCTTCACACCCTACTCTACTCTTCTCTCCTCTTTTATACCAGCCTGTCCTTGATGAACACTTAAATATGCATGTTTAATAAGATTTTAGTTCATCATATTGCATTAATAGTGTCATTAAATTCCTCAACTTAAGCATATTTGTAGCATTTGCATCTTTGGAATTAATTCCTCTTAATTTTGGTTTTGTTACAGGTTCGGTAAAATGGGCATAACTCTCTATTTATAGATCAGAATGGTGCAATTCTTAATGTTTTGGAAAGCTGATTCAATTGTCTACAAGATTCCATTTCACAAGCATAATCAAATTCGGGCTCTTAGTGGACCAAAAGTGGGCTTGAAGTGAACCCATCTACAGTCTCGGCCCAGTCTGACCAGGCCTCAGTATTTGGACCGTATCTCTCAAAATACGTATCCAAATTGTGCAAATCAATATGTTCTAGAAAGCTGAGAGAAATATCTACAACTTTCATGAAGACATGTGATTAAAATTCACAACATTTCGATGTCAAAATTGATGGTCAAAGTCGGTGCCTAATGATCCCAATTGTCAAAGATATTTACAACTAATATTTGACAATTATGCCCTTGTAATTTGACAAGTTTGCCCCTGGATGTATCTATAAATAGAGGTGCCTTGTGACCCATTAGGGCATCTTGGCCTTGGCTGGAACATTTTGGCTTTGGCTAGGATCTTGTATTGTGTTTTGTGTGTTTATGTTATTAATGAATTTCCTTTTTCTTGCATTTTATTTTCTTTCTATTATAATGTTCTTCTAATTTCTCTTTTGCTAAGGTGAAAGGGTGAAACCCTTGATATGAGAATAAGGATTCTCTAACCCTTAATATGTGCTTAATAATCTTAATCTTATAATGTTTATTCAATATGATTTATATTTAATTTCTTAATCAATCTTGACACCACTCGTAAAGTGGAGGTCTTGATCCATTGTCGACAATCCTTGGCACATCAAATGCTTGGATCCTTTCTAGATGATGTATGGTTCTTCCTTACCGACACGAATCTAGTTAGGAACCTTGATTTGTTGTAGACATATGGTGATTGGCACATTGGATGCTTGAACCCATTTACAAGAAGTGGTATAAATATTGGTAATGAAACAAATATAATTCATATAACTAAAATGGGTTAATTATCCTTATTTGAAATATCAAGGGCGGATCCCCTAACCTTAGCCTTCATTGTTATTGTGTTAATTCCTCTTGTATTTTAATTATTCTATTGTTTATGAACTTTTTATTTTATTTACTATGGTAGGTTCTACCACCTTATGAAATTGTTCTTTAATTTACTATGGTTGGTTATACCACCTATTTCCATGGATGGTTTTACCTCCTCTTGCTTTTTGTTTTATATTTGAATGGTCGGTAATACCGCCTACCATCTTACATACTTGTTGATATTATCATGTCACCTCTTTGAATCATCCATATCATATTTGTTTAGCTTATAATTTGTAACACTTAAATTCCCTTCCTCGTGGATCGACCCCGGTCTCACCGGGATTATTACTTCGACACTCCTATACTTGGGAGACAATCCTTTTTTCGGATGTGTCAAGTTTTTGGCGCCGTTGCCGGGGAAGGTAAAAATTGGCGTGCAAAATTGTAAGTATTCTCTTTTCTCATCTTAGATCTAAATTTTTTATTTTTTTGAGTGTTCATCTTTTCCTCTCTTTTCTTCTCTCTTTCTTGCATGAAAATTTGGTCACGAACATCTAGTGGTAGACTTGTTAGAAAACATCATCTTCCTTAGAAAACATGGCCGACAATCATGAGGAAATATTCACGGATGAAGGGGACAACCGTTCGCAACAAAATGATCAAAACCAACGAAGAACCCTCAAAGACTACATGAATCCGGTAAGGACTAGTGCACCATCTTGTGTAGTTTCTCCTCCAGATTCAATCCATTTCAATTTCAAACCAAGTTTTGTTCGACTTCTACCCACTTTTCATGGCCTTGACATGGAGAACCCATATTCGCACTTGAAACTCTTTGAAGAGGTATGTAGCTCCTACACTGACCCAAATTGTAGTATAAACACCATTAGATTAAAGCTTTTTCCTTTTTCTTTAAAAGATAAAGCTAGAACATGGCTACAAAATTTGAGGTCGAATTCCATCAGTTCATGGGATGAGATGAAACAACAATTTTTGAAAAAAATTTTTCCCACCCATAGAACAAATTCCCTTAAAAGACAAATTTCTGATTTCTCTCAAAGACAAGGAGAAACCCTTTACCAATGTTGGGATAGGTATAAGGAACTACTTAATACCTGTCCTCACCATGGGTTTGAAACTTGGAGAATAGTTGCACACTTCTATGAAGGGTTAACACCTCAAGATAGGCAACTAGTGAATTAATGTGTAATGGAGAATTTAAAGAAAAAGACCCTGAGGAAGCACTTGACTTCCTAGATTCCTTGAGCAGAAAAGGCACAAAATTGGGACACTGCTGGCACCTATGAGGTACCAAGCAAGGCCCAAACCTCGACATCCAATAGAGGTATTTACAACCTTAGGGAAGACCATGACCTTCAAACCAAATTCGCATCCCTAGCTAGAAAAGTCGAGGCTTTAGAGATGAAAAAGAGTGGTCAATTGAAATCTATTCAAGAAAATGTCTGTAACATTTGTGATGACAATGACCATTCTACTGATGATTGCCCAACTTTGCCTGCCTTTAGGGAATGTCTCCATGAAGAAGCAATGCCTTGAACACTTTCAAAAGGCCAAATCACAATCCATATTCACAAACCTACAATCCTAGTTGGAGAAATCATCCAAATTTTAGTTGGAAAAATGACAATCATGCACAATCTTCACAAGTCCCTTTTCAAACACGACAAAATTTTCAAAATTCTCATGATCATGCATATGCTCCTCCTCCTAGGAATGACCTTGAAGAAACATTGCATTCATTCATTACAAAGCAAGAGACTTTCAATAGTCAAACTGCTCAAACATTAGCAAATTTGTCAGAAACTCTTGCAAAATTTGCATCTACATTTAGCATCCAAGAGAAGAAAAATTTCCTTCTCAAACATTGCAAAACCCCAAAGATCAATCTAACTCAAATGCAAGAAGTTCAAATAACCATTATTTTGACCAAGCCAAGTCAGTCATGACCCTTCGCAATGGTAAGATTGTTGAAAAACACATTCCTGACCTTTGTGAGAAAGAAGAAGAATCGATCTCTAAAAGGCAGGAAGAGGTTGCCAAACCAACACCTAGCGAAGAGGAAACCAAATCCTCATCTGTGCCTCCATTTCCTCAAGCATTAGCCACACAAAAGAAGCCAACTCACAATTCTGAAATCTTTGAAATTTTCAAACAGGTAAAGGTCAACATTCCCTTGCTTGATGTGATCAAACAGGTACCTTCTTATGCAAAATTTTTGAAAGACTTGTGCACTGTGAAAAGAAAACTAAATGTGAAAAAGAAGGCCTTTCTAGCCGAGCAAGTAAGTGCTATTCTTCAAAATAATAATACAGTGAAATATAAGGATCCAGGTTGTCCTACAATTTCATGTGTTATTGGAGACCATAAAATTGAACAAGCTTTACTTGATCTTGGTGCTAGTGTAAATTTGCTTCCATATTCGGTTTTTCAAAAACTCAATCTAGGTGAGTTAAAACCGACTTCTGTGACTCTTTTGCTTGGATAGATCAATTAAAGTACCAAGAGGAGTAGTAGAAGATGTGTTAGTTCAAGTCGATAAATTTCATTTACCCAGTGGATTTTATCGTCTTGGACACACAACCAGTGGAAGTAAGCAATTCAATTCCTGTTATTTTAGGGCGTCCATTTCTAGCTACTCTAATGCTTTGATTAATTGCAGGAATGGAGTCATGAAGCTATCATTTGGGAACATGACATTGGAACTTAATGTTTTCAATATGTGCAAACAACCAAATGAAGAAGAAGATGAAATTGATGAGGCCAATGTAATTGAATCTATTGTGGAAGATCACATCCAAAAAGGGAGTTCTTCTGACCCTTTGGAAACTTGTCTAGTGAATTCATTCAGAATCAAGCATGGAACAGAGTCTGATCTTTCTGATATATGTTCTTTATTGGATTGTGCACAGGTGATGGAAAAAGGCTCAAAATCAAGATTTGAAGAATTGGGGCAAATGAATGAAAGCAAGGAAGATGAAGCTCCCAAGCTAGAATTGAAGCCCTTACCTGAAGGACTGAATTGAATACCTGTAAGGACTGAAATATGCATATCTGGGGAGAATCAGCATATCTTTTTTTTATTTTTAATTTTCGGTAGTTAATTTCTTTCATCCCTCCACATAGCGCGCAACAAGGTAAGTGATAAGAATTGATTAAAAGCATAAAAATGCAATTGGGTGGACTTTAAAAGATATAAAAGGCATTAACCCTTTAATTGGCACACATAGAATACATTTAGAGGAAAATGCCAAAACATCTCAACAACCTCAAAGGAGATTAAATCCACACATGAAAGAGGTCATTAGGGCTGAAGTTCTCAAACTACTTGATGTGGGAATTATCTATCTTATTTCTGATAGTAAATGGGTAAGCCCTACACAAGTAGTACCTAAAAAATCTGGCATTACAGTTCTTAAAAATGAAAAGGGAGAATTATTGCCAACTCGTGTCTCGTCTAGTTGGAGGATGTGCATTGATTATAGAAAATTAAATGCTGTCACTAGAAAAGACCATTTTCCCTTACCTTTCCTTGACCAAATTCTTGAAAGAGTAGCAGGAAACCCCTACTACTGCTTTCGTGATGGATACTCAGGCTACTATCAAATCCCCATTGCACTCGAAGACAAAGAAAAGACCACATTCACGTGCCCCTTCGGCACTTTTGCATTTAGGAGAATGCCTTTTGGACTTTGTAATGCTCCCGCTACTTTTCAAAGATGCATGCTAAGCATTTTTAGTGACATGGTCGAGCATTGTTTAGAAGTTTTCATGGATGATTTAACTGTCTTTGGAAACTCTTTTGATAATTGTCTTGAAAACTTAGAAAAAGTCTAAAAAGGTGTGAAGAAAAAGGTCTTATTTTAAATTGGGAAAAATGTCATTATATGGTCACTTCGGGAATTGTCTTAGGTCATGTGGTGTCTTCTAAGGGAATTGAAGTGGACAAAGCAAAAGTAGAATTAATTTCCCATCTGCCTCCACCAAAAATAGTTAAAGAGGTTCGTTCATTTTTAGGACATGCTGGATTTTATAGGAGGTTCATAAGAAATTTTAGTGCTATATCTAAACCTCTTTGTAACCTCTTAATAAAAGATACTTCCTTTGAATGGACTCAAGAATGTCAAAATGCCTTTGATACACTAATTGGACTTTTAACAACTGCTCCAATTATGCAATCTCCTGATTGGTCCTTGCCTTTTAAATTGATGTGTGATGCAAGTGACTATGCCGTTGGTGCTGTCGTAGGACAAAGAAAAGAAGGTAAGCCTTATGTCATATACTATGCAAGTAGGACTTTAAATGATGCGCAAATGAATAACACAACAACTGAAAAAGAACTACTTGCAGTAGTATTTGCATTAGACAAATTTCGTTCTTATTTAATTGGTTCTCCCACAATTGTTTACACTGACCATGCAGCTGTGAGATATTTAATGTCTAAACAGGATGCAAAACATAGATTGATACGGTGGATCTTATTGCTCCAAGAATTCAACATCACAATAAAGGATAAGAAAGGAGCCGAAAATGTCGTTGCTGACCATCTTTCAAGACTAACAACAGAGAATTAATTGAAACTTCACCTATCAATGATTCTTTTCCTGATGAATTTTTATTTTCCGTTGCCACTGTACCTTGGTTTGCTAATATTATAAATTTTCTTGCGACAGGGAAAATGCCACCTCATTGGAATGCTCAAGACAAAAGAAAATTTTTAACCGAGGTGAAAAATTTTTACTGGGATGATCCATATCTTTTCAAATATTGTCCGGATCAAATAATAAGAAGATGCATACCCGACGATGAGGTAAGTAGTGTCATTAACTTTTGTCATTCAGAAGCATGTGGAGGACATTTTTCATCTAGAAAAACAGCTGCTAAGATCTTACAATGTGGATTTTATTGGCCCACCTTATTTAAAGATGCACATGCATTTTGCAAAACGTGTGAAAATTGTCAAAATTGGGATCCATTTCAAAAAGAAACATGATGCCTTTAAATCCCATTCTTGTTGTTGAAATCTTTGACTGTTGGGGTATTGATTTTATGGGACCCTTTCCACCGTCATTTGGTTTTGTGTACATCCTTGTTGCAGTGGACTATGTTTCAAAATGGGTCGAGGCAATTCCATGTCGAAACAATGATCATAAAACAGTTGTCAAATTCTTGAAGGAGAATATCTTAAGTAGATTTGGAATTCCTCGAGCCATTATTAGTGATGGGGTACACATTTTTGTAACAAACCATTTGAAATTTTAATGAAGAAATATGGAATAACCCATAAAATTTCTACACCTTATCACCCACAAACAAGTGGACAAGTTGAACTTGCTAATAGGGAGATAAAACAGATTTTAGAAAAAACGGTTAACCCAAATCGCAAAGATTGGTCCTTAAGACTTAATGATGCACTTTGGGCTTACCGAACTGCTTTCAAAACATCATTAGGAATGTCTCCCTATAAATTAGTTTATGAAAAAACTTGTCACTTGCCTGTGAAAATTGAGCATAAAGCTTATTAGGCCATTAAAACATTTAACACAAATTTGGATAATGCTTGCAAGTTATGTAAACTCCAACTGAGTGAACTTGAAGAAATCAGGAATGAGGCTTATGAAAATTCTAAAATCTACAAAAAAAAAAAATTTAGATTTTTCATGATAAATTCATTGTTAGAAAACCTTTTGAACCTTCACGAAAAGTTCTTTTGTATGATTCAGGATTGCATTTGCATTTGTTTCTTGGTAAACTTAGGTCTCGTTGGACTGGCCTTTCATTGTTTAAAATATTTTCTCTCATGGAGCAGTTGAAATTGAAAACCTAAAAAATAGTAATGTTTTTAAAGTTAATGGACAACAGTTAAAACCATTCTTTGAAAATTTTGATTAAAATGAAGAGTTTATTGTTTTAATCGATCCCTTTTAAGGATTGATTTTTTTCGTCAAGTGGCAGATACAGTACTTCGTGATTTTTAAAGTCGGTTTTTCAGTTCCCTAAAAATTGTTGCTCACACCTTTGTGTGGCCATCCCATTTTCTTTTCTTCCTCTCTCATTTTCTTCAATATGGGATACCATTCTCTCAAACTTGCACAAACATTTTCCCTCTCTTCCTCAAAATGATTTGCTAAAATTTCTAAAGCTCGTGCAGAAGACTAAGTTGTTGATCGTAAGGGTATTTCTGCTGATTTAAGATGGTTAATTGAAGCCAAGGTTCGATTCTCTTGTGAGTTTTCAGATAATCTTTTTTCCCATATGCCAGGTTGGGAAAAAGCTCTTATGCCAAAAAACGAAGAGCAAAAAGGTTACAAGTTTGTCACAAATGTGCAAGATGGACTTGTAACCAGCGTTGCCGATCTTTGGGATATTTGTCTAACAATCGAGAGGATAAGCTACAGTTCATCAAGGATGGATTGAGTAAGGAGTCCTTGGATGATATCCGAGTGACTCTTGAGACGCATTCTTGTGGACTTGTGCAGCGTGAAATTTTTAATTTGTGGACACAATTCTGAGATGAGCAGGAACGCTATAGTCTTGGGAATCTGACTCAAAACGACCCTGTTTACCAGTTTATAAGAAAACTGGATGGGAAGCATATCCCCAACTCATAGAAGGTGTTTAAGCCGTTTCTGGACGTAAAACCAGAGGAAGATGTGAGCCACAGTCACAACTACCTATACATATGCATGCGTGCCATCATTTTTGAATTTTAATGCCTCATAGCTGTCATTTTTTAATTTGTATCTTTTTTTGACTTATGGTGTCTTATTTCATCATCTTTTTTGAATTTTTATGCATTATTGTCAATTTTTTCAACAAACAACCGAGCTACCTAGATAGATATCATCATTAGCATACCTTTTTACACTCCATAAATACTACATCTCTTGTTCTCTTCTTCACACATAGTTAGAGAGTTGCATAGACATGGAGGGAACTTCACAACGTCGAATCCAAAGGATATGTGTATTCTGCGGATCTCGACCGTGTAAAAGTGAGGAGTTTGTAGAAGTAGCAAACTATCTTGGTAGGCTACTGGCTGAAAGAAAGATTCATGTGGTTTATGGGAGAGGTAGCCTCGGGTTAATAGGTTGCGTATCAACAGCTGCACATGTAGGAGGCAGTCAAGTGTTAGGAGTTATTCCTAAAGCTTTGGCTGTATAAAGCATTGTTGGAAAAACGGTTGGGAAGGAGTTACAAGTCTCCTCTATGCATGAACGCATGGCACATATGCTAATCAATTCAGATGCCTTTATTGCTTTTACCGGTGGCTTTGGCACTCTTGAAGAAATTTTTAAATTCCCCCTCTTGGGCCCCAACTGACTCCATAAAAACCCAAGGCTTGTTGAATGTTAAAATTTCTTTGATCCTTTGATAGTTTTGTTGATGCAGCTGGTGGAACAAATTTTATCCCTCATTCAGCGAGAAAGATCCTTGTTTCTTCTTGCCTTTGTCTGGTGAGTTTACTTTCCAAATTACAAGAAGTTGAGTATGAACCTGACCCAGCTAGTACTCAAATTAATGGATGGCAGGAGGGCAAAAAAAACAAAAAACAAAAAAAAAAAGTTGTCAATTGGATCTGAATCTCCGTTGAAATTTTTTTTTCTTCTTGTCTTTTATTTTATTTGTAGCATTTTATTCTATGAGTCTTTCAGGTCGTCTCTCTTGAATAAAGAAGCTTCAGGTAATGTCTCCTATACTTTATTTCTCTACATTTAAACATTGAGGACAATGTTTTATTTGGTTGGGGGGGAAGGATAGTAGACATAAGTATGTTTTCAATTTTCTTTTTCTTGTCAAAAAAAAAAAAGCGAGTTAGTAACTAGATTCAGAGTGCGGTGTAAGGAGTTCAAATCCTCTTGAGATGCATTCTGGGTCAGGAATGGCAGAGTATGGAGGACCAGTTTGAACCCTTGAAACCCATTCTAACCAATTTGTCATTTTATTTTGATCTTATGAACTCATTTTAGCTAACTTGATATTATTTAGACTTGATTTTTGAATTTTATAACAAGGAGGTCCTTATTCATTTCCTTTTGAATCATTCAAATCTATGAACTCTCACAACCTTATCATTTAATAAATTGTGTGTTATGTGCTCTTAGCAAGTATTCATGAACATTTCTTCACACACACACACACACATACCTTGATGCATGATTGTGGGTGGCGAAATGAAATGTTGTAATATTTGAGTTCTTTTGTTTGTTTAGGATAACAACACAAAAGAAGGGGAAAGTGTTTAAAAAAAAGTGAAAAAAAAGAAAAAAAAAAGAGAGAAAGCAATTGTGGATAAGTTTGGTCTCGTAGCCTCCTTAATTCGAGCAATTAAGCTCGAGGGGTGCCTCAACACCTAATACCCTAAGACCAACTGGTTTGGGAGCTATTGGCCCAAAGCTCGCTACATGGATTAAGGAGAAAGCTTAATGGGATTGAACATTGCACTATCCACAAGTTCTAAGCAAAAATAAAGCATCGGCAACCCGAGTCGTTAAGCTCGTAGGGGTGTCTTAACACCTAATGCCCTAAAGCCAACTGGTCTGGGAGTCATTAGCCTAAGGCTCGCTACATGGGTTAAAGATGCATTCTTTCAAAAAAAAAAAGAGAAAAAAAAAGAAAAAAATGAATGAATATCTCCTACCTAAGGTTGTTAGCCTTAACAAATACTAGAACCGATATGGCTTATTTCTAATAAGCCTCGTAGTCATGTGTCAACTGAGCACAAAAGAAGGTTTGTGGATATCTTGACTGAAGGGTACATGAGTCATATAAAAAAAAAAAAATCAGTTGAGATTTTGTTTATTTGGATAAAATCAAGGAGAGTGCAATAATGACCACCTTGGATGTAAAATTCTATAAATCACTTCTAAATAATAACGCTTTAATTGCTAGGGACTAGCAATAAGCTAGTTGGTGGGTGTGATGAACACTTAAATATGCATGTTTAATAAGAGTTTAGTTCATCATATTGCATTAATAGTGTCATTAAATTCCTCAACTTAAGTATATTTGTAGCATTTGCATCTTTGGAATTAATTCCTCTTAATTTTGGTTTTGTTACAGGTTCGGTAAAATAGGCATAACTCTCTATTTATAGATCAGAATGGTGCAATTCTTAATGTTTGGGAAAGCTGATTCAATTGTCTACAAGATTGCATTTCACAAGCATCATCAAATTCGGGCTCTTAGTGGACCAAAATTGGGCTTGAAGTGAACCCATCTACAGTCTCGCCCCAGTCTGACCAGGCCTCAGTATTTGGACCGTATCTCTCAAAATACGTATCCAAATTGTGCAAATCAATATGTTCTAGAAAGCTGATAGAAATATATACAACTTTCATGAAGACATGTGATTAAAATTCACAACATTTCGATGTCAAAATTGATGGTCAAAGTCGGTGCCTAATGATCCCAATTGTCAAATATATTTACAACTAATATTTGACAATTATGCCCTTGTAATTTGACAAGTTTGCCCCTGGATGTATCTATAATAGAGGTGCCTTGTGACCCATTAGGGCATCTTGGCCTTGGCTTGAACATTTTGGCTTTGGCTAGGATCTTGTATTGTGTTTTGTGTGTTTATGTTATTAATGAATTTCCTTTTTCTTGCATTTTATTTCTTTCTATTATAATGTTCTTCTAATTTCTCTTTTGCTAAGGTGAAAGGGTGAAACCCTTGATATGAGAATAAGGATTCTCTCACCCTTAATATATGCTTAATAATCTTAATCTTATAATGTTTATTCAATATGATTTATATTTAATTTCTTAATCAATCTTGACACCACTCGTAAGTGGAGGTCTTGATCCATTGTCGACAATCCTTGGCACATCAAATGCTTGGATCCTTTCTAGATGATGTATGGTTCTTCCTTACTGACACGAATCTAGTTAGGAACCTTGATTTGTTGTAGACATATGATGATTGGCACATTGGATGCTTGAACCCATTTACAAGAAGTGGTATAAATTTTGGTAATGAAACAAATATAATTCATATAACTAAAATGGGTTAATTATCCTTATTTGAAATATCAAAGGGGGATCCCCTACTTAGCCTTGATTGTTATTGTGTAATTTCTCTTTATTCTAAATTATTCTTATTATGTTTACGAACTTGTTCTTTCATCATACTTGTTGATATTATCATGTCACCTCTTTGAATCATCCATATCACTTTTATTTAGCTTATAATTTGTAACGCTTAAATTCCCTTCCTCGTGGATCGACCCCGGTCTCACCGGGTTTTATTACTTCGACACTCCTATACTTGGGAGACAATCCTTTTTCGGATGTGTCAATCTGGAGAGGCTCTAAGCTCCAAGGCAGGGGCTGTCATCAAAGAAGGAAGAATTTTCTCATTAGATAAAGGAAATTGAATGCACGAAACATCATACCTGTTTGTGGTTATAGCTATGATCTCATCTAAGCTTGCCACAGCGTCCTCCATTTGTTTGGACACTTGTACTTCAATTTCTCGATCTCGGGAATTTCTGCCACGATTGGCTCAATAAATGGTACTCCAATGTATCCTTGGAGTAACTCAAAAATTGTGCCAAAGAATTGATTAAATTCCACTGAAAAAACAAGAATGCAGTCACTAGGGTACTCATTGCTTCAAAAAAATAGTGAAACGGATCACCTCGCCATCAAATTCCATGGTGAGAGTGTCATCATGAACATCAATCTTGGTTCGGGCAGTTTTCAAGAATGGCCTCCCTAAAAGAATCGGTGTTGGATTGGGAGATGTCTCATCCTCCATTTCCAGAACATAAAGTCTGCTGGAAAAACCAATTGATTTACCTGTACAAGCACATCTTCCACAACTCCCTTGGGATATGCATTAGAACGGACAGCAAGTGAATTACAATACCAGTTTCCGCAAGGGTACAAGATTCAAGAAGCCTTAAATAGAATATGGCCCATGACATTAAAGATTGCTCTAAACTAACATAGCCTTTCCAACTTGGTATTACACAATGGTGCATGGAATTGGTGAACGTACCGGGATCTTGCATTTGGAGAATTTTTCTTGTAATTACAGCGTGAAACATTTCCGTCCCACACGTACCGTCTCATTTCCTTTCAACTTATCTTGTTGGGCATAACTCCTTGAGAAATTTTGTATAACGAGGTACTTGCTTGATAGCATCTAAAAGTGGTATATTTACCTCGATCTTGTGAAAAGTCTCCAAGATTTCCTGTTCTTGTTCCTCCTTCTTTGATTTTGCAAATCTGCTAGGAAAAGGTGGAGGAGTAACATATGAAGGAATATGGGTTTTTGGATTTACCTTAGAAGATGATGTTTTATTCAGGGTGGAAGTGGTGTCATCCCCTTCATCAGTTTGTGATTTCTTTGGTGGAATCTCTAATTGCTTCCCACTTCTCAAAGTTACAGCACTAGCATTCTCTCTTGGATTGATCACCGGCTGAGAAGGTAATTTTTCTGAGCTTTGACTCTCAAATTTACTCATGTTAGTGGCCAATTGTCCCATTTGATTTTCCAGGTTTTGGATACTTGCCCTAGTTTCCTGCTGAAATTGCATTGTGATAGTGGCAAGTACTTTAACAATATCCTGGAGAGACGTACCTGAATTTTGTGGAGCTAGTTGTGGTGTTGGTTGTGGTTGTGCTTGAAATGGTTGCTGCACCCTTGGTTGATTGAAACCTAGTGGTCGATTTGGTATCGCATTTAGGGCAATTGGTTGATGATTCCCATATCTTAAATTAGGGTGATCTCTCCATCCAGCATTGTAAGTGTTGGAGAAATGGTCATACCTTTGCCTTTGTTGTCCTGGAAATCCACCCATGGCATTGGCTTGTTCTGTATCTCCTTTTTGCAAAGTTGGACACATGTCGGTTGGATGGTCCATGGCAGAACATACTCCACATGCATAAGATTGCTGCATATGTCCTACAACCATTTTTTTTACAAGAGAGGTAAGTTCATAAAGTTGTTCAATGTTTGAAGTACTTACCTCATTTACTCTTTTTGGTAGTTGTGGCTCAAATTGACTGCTGAATTGTTGGGAGTTCGCTGCCATGTCACTAATCAAACGTCTTGCAACGTTCGGTATTTTATTAACTAGTGCTCCACCACTAACAGCATCAATGATACTCCTTTCCATTGGTAAGAGACCCTCATAGAAATATTGAATTAGGAGTCCATCACTAATTTGGTGGTTTGGACAGCTAGCACATAACCTTTTAAATCTCTCCCAATATTCATGAAGTGACTCTCCATTGTGTTGTCGAATGCCACTAATATCTTTTCTAATATTTGTAACTTTTGAGGCTGGAAAGTATTTCTCCAAAAAGAGTTTACTCATCTCATTCCAGGTGGTAATGGTACCTGGTGGTAGATAGTATAGCCAATCTTTTGCCGAATCTACTAATGAGAATGGGAAAAGCTCTCAATTTAATTTGCTCTTCAGAAACGCCGGTTGGCTTCATACTTGAGCATACCACATGAAATTCTTTGAGGTGTTTGTTCGGATCCTCTCCTGCAAAACCATGAAATGTAGGCAAGAGATGAATCAGTTCAGATTTAAGTTCAAAATCTATCTCAAAATTGGTGCTTATGCATAGCGGTTGTTGATCAATAATTGGAGCCGCTAACTCCTTAAGAGTCTGATCGTTGTCCATCGCCATTGCTTCCGATTCAGATTTGATTGAACTGCAAGAAGATGGGAGGGAAGTATGTCGTGCAAGGTCAAATTCTGGAGGTGGAGTTGAAATTGACCGATTTAGCCTTAAATTCGAGGATTGGAGAAACTCTTTAATTCTCTTAAGTCGTTGATCCGCTTCTCCCTCGGACATAAAAGCCTAAACACAAACAATCAGGAAATAACAATCAAGAATCAGTAGTAAAAACATAATAACAAAATGATTAGAAAATCAATCCCCGGCAACGGCGCCAAAAACTTGATGCGTTCGAAACTAGCAAGTATACTAGTCGCACAAGTAATAAAGTGATAAGTAGATATCGTTCCCACGAGGATTGATTCTAATTGAATTTGTTATTTTCAAGCAATAATAAACTAAACAGAGGGGGTTTTGTTGATTGATTAACTAAACTTAATACGAAAGCAAATGAAGAATAACACAAAGCAAAGTTAATGGAGTGAAAAATCAATGAGAGACACTTGGTTAAGATTTCATTCTCTGCCACAAGATATGAATTTGTGAATTAACATAGAATTGTAATCCAATTACAGCATTGAAGTTATCAACCGTAGATAACAACAAGCTCTGTTATCCAATCTTTCCTTACTTTGTTGTTAAATAAAACAAGCTCTTTATTTAATCTCTATCCATTACACAACCTAGAACAAGCTCTCTAAGTTTAATTCAATGGAAGTATTACGATGAGAAAGATAGGTTGATCTAAGCAATAATCACACAAGTTCAGATTATTTAACCTAGGTTGTATTTTCCAATTGCAATCTCTGATCACAATTTTGCTACTAATGATTGGAAATTCATGACAATTAAGGATCAAGATTTATAATCTAGCAATAGACAACAACAGATTATATTCAGTTGGCCATTCCAAATACAATCAGTAAGCAATCATAAGCATTAGATATGGGAAAATACAAGCAACTTCAATTAGAGAATTGGATAACAATTTCTTACACAATAACTCACAAAATCCATATCAAGGGCTTTGAAATCACCCTCAACCAATTCAGATTTAGTTACACATATTCAATCAGAATAACAAATACAATACAGAGAAATTCCAAAATTAAAAAGGAAAGAAAGAACTTAGCAAATTCTTTGAAAATCTTCTTTGTAGATGAATCTTCTTGGAATTGTAGTTCCTCCTCTTTCAGAATCTTCTTTCTCCTTCAAGAACTCCAAGGGATGAGAGAAATCCAGAATTGCAGCCTCCTCCCACGTTTTCCCCTCTTCAAGTTATGAAAATAAAACCCTAAAATGTGTTTAAATACTCTGCTACAGTAACTTGCTATAGTGCCCCGTACTTAATAACATGCTACAGTGATATATGGAATTACAAATATACACTTCTCATACCATTTTTATCACAACTTTCGTT